>MCJB01038313.1:1383-63144 GCA_002018475.1 Nicotiana obtusifolia
TGTATTGGCCTCCTCGTGCGTAGAATCTATTCAATTTCACAATCATTACGTTACATTAGGCTATGGGAACAAAACCCAAACGGAAATAATCAAGTTGCTAAGAAAATCCCAATTTAGCAAAACCCGGGCCCCGGGCCCACTTCTCGAAATTCAGAAGTTATTACCAAAACGTGTTCCTTTTCTCCATACGAGTTTACCCATATAAGATTGGTCGTATTTCGACTTCGAATCGACCTTAATCCCCAATTTCATATTTTCTTGAAATTGAGAAGAACCCTAGGTTCTTCTCTTTCACAAATTCGTGAATTTATGATGGGATTAAGCATAGAAATTCCATTCTAAGAGGGATTTAGGGCATAGAATACTTACCCGTTGTTTTCCTCGAGGTTCCCTCTCTATTTGTTTCCAACCTCTCTTTAATCTTTTTCTTAAAAGCTCCCAATTGTTTCTAAGGGGTTGTAATCCCTTTTTCTTGTAAGATTTACCACGAAAATCCGCTTTGCATGAGTGTTTGGGGTTAATTTATAAGGATTCTTTGTGTTTGAAGAAGCTCTCTCACGTGGGTGTGTGTTTTGTATCTCAGATGTGCAAAATGAACCCTAGGTTCTATTTAAATTGGGCTTAAGATGGGGCAAAAGGGTACTGTAATAGCCATTTTCGTGACCCCTTATGCTGATTTCCTTTCTTTCTTTTACAAAGATTACTCTAACTTTTTCATACGAAGTCCGATTTGGACGATTCTTTTATCTACGGCTCCGTAATTTCAAGACGGAGCTAATTCTTCAAACGAAATTGAATTTGGAGGTCGTTTACTAATTCTAATACCCATTACACCAGAAATGAAATATTTGTCGCTTCATGAAGCGACGAACTAAGTCCCGTTAACCATTCAAAATTCACCCGAGACCACCGGGACTTTATCCGAACATGCACAAATGTTCTATAACCTCATTCAAACTTGTTCCAATCTTTGGAACACTAAGATGAACATCGATTTATTAAATTTGTATTGAAACTAATTCTATGAACTTCAAGGATCCTCAATTCGATCCTTCGATCCGAACCCGACCAAACGATGTCCGAACGGTTTGAAAATTTGCACGCAAGTCCAAAATCACATAAGGAACCTACAGCAACTTTCGGAATTTCATTCCGACTTCCGGATCAAAATTCGACCTATCGACCGGAAACTCGAACTTCCTCGATTCAAATTTAGTGTTATTCGAGGTCTATCAAATATGTTCCGGTCACTCGTCTAAGTCATATATTCTCTCCCGAAGCTAGTCGAGTCGTCGGAATTGAAATCCGAACCCTCTAACTCATAAGTCAATCCACGGTTGACTTTTGTGACTTAGACTTTCATAAATGAGACCATGTGTCTCATTTCTTTTCAATTCACTTCGAGTACATTTTACTCGAATTAATTACACATAAAATAAATAACGAAATGAATTCGGGGCAATAAAGTGAGTCATCACAATATGTATTTTAGCGAGACTGCGCAGACTGCAAGGTGACAAGTAGGTGTGTCACCTACTTGCTTAAATGAGAGGATTAAATAAGCCCAAAAAGGGGCTACTTTGGGTCGGCCAAAGAGCTAATTTCAGGGATTATCTCCTGCAATATAACACTCATTATATAGCACAATCATCAGAGATAAACCACTGCAAAAATCATCCCAAAAATTGCAGCCAAACCCTAATTGATTTTCTCTCATTTCCAAGTTCTAGTTGGAGGAAAAACCTAGAGTTTGAAAAACCACGATAGAAGCTGAGATATTCAACAAATAAGGTAAGTTTACTGTTCTCTTTCTTCAATTTTTCTGCTGGAAATGTATGGAAAGTCGTTCTAAAGTTGTAAGAACTCACAGGACGGTGATCAGAAGCCATGAGTTCGAGTTATTCAACTTGTAGCGGACTATTTTTTGGGTTGTTTTGTGTTGCTGTTGGATTGCATGTTTAGCTACTGTTATATGGAATTTTTCAGGAGAAAGGGTGTAAACAAACATCACATAAATTCACAGTGGTGGGCTGGTCGTTCGTCATAACATTTTTGGGCTGTTTGACACTACTACGATGGTCATTTTGTATATAAAAAGATTGGGGTGTATTGGGCTGTTTTGTAGTATTTTGTGGTGTATATAATGTTGGAAATAGTGTATATATGTTGTTATTGTTGGGTTCTTTTGTTATTGGTGTTCTCTTGAATTTAGAGGAAGTAAGGATTATAGGGGAGATGCTACCCGTTTTAATACAAAAAAGCTTGTCGTTCGTTGTGCGATAGTTGTACCTTTCGTAACTTAATGATAGTATTACTATCGTTGTTGTAGATTAAGGTGCGAAGAGGCGAGTTCAACATGGTGATTGGAAAGATTGTGATAAGGTATGTTAAGGCTAAACCTTTCCTTCATTTTGGCATGATCTCGTAACTACATGTGCTTGATAACGAGACAAAAAGGGAAGTTTGTACTCCTAAATTTATGCACATTATCCTAGTCTCATAAGTTATAGTATTCCCCCTTATCGGGTCTTTATATTCAGTTAAGTATTGTCTTCTTCCAATCAAGAGAGCAGAGTACATTTATACACACAGTATTATAGTATTTTCACCATCATCGAGCTATAACCGGTGGCCAGGCCCTATTGGGCAACCTCAGATCAGATGGTAAGTTATATACCGAGCCTACTCTGGACGAGTGCCTATGAGGAGCCCAGAATGGTTGAGATACAAAGCTTAGTATGGCTGAGCGCATATGAGCGAGCCTACTACAGCAGAGCAGTTACAAATACCAAGCCTAATAGGGCCGGACAACTATTTTACATACTATATTGAGAGAGAGATGAGTCAGTACTGGCATGTAAGCATATCTTCAAATTATATTTGACTCCCAGGTACTTTCAATTATTATATTATAAGCTCAGTTTCAACTTTCAGTTATTCTGTTGCCTTATATACTCCGTACATTATTTCGTGCTGACATCCCTTTTGATGGGGACTCTGCATTTCATGCCTGCAAGTCCTGATAGACAGTATTATAGACCTTCCCCGTAGACAAAGGCAAACATCATCTTGGTTGGTAAGCTGTGCTTCCTCGGAGTTACTGGATCTATACCTTGGACTCCATTTTATATATACAGGTTTGATGGGTAAGTTCGAGGCTCTATCCCGATCATGATATAGTTAGTTATCCCTAGATGCTTGTGGATGAGTCCTGTACATTTTATATATCAGTATTGTGGCTTTACAAGCCCTATGTAGATGTTTACTTTGAAATTGCTGGTTGTAGACATTATTTTCAGATGATTCAGAATATGACCTCATCGGCCTATGTTGAGGGTTAGCCCTCCAGAGTTCATAGTTATAGAGTAGTATGCTCGGGCCGAGTATCGCACCGAGTGCCGGCCACGCCTCTTCAGGTTTGGGGCGTGTCAAACTTGATATCAGAGCAGCTTTATCATAGGGAGTCTACAAGTCGTGTCTGGTAGAGTCTTGTTTATGGGTGTATTGTGCACCACACTTATAGGCAGGGGGCTACAAGGCATTTAAGACTGTCACTCTTTCTTCTTACTCTAGATCGTGTGGTATAGCTCAGTTGTAAGAATTCAAACTCCTAAATTTTATTTTATTTGTAATACAACGATACCTACATCCAGAAAGTTAGTTGGTAAGTGATTGAATGTGGCTGTGGAAGAGTTGAGCTAGAGAAACATGATTTTGCATCATGCTTATGATGAGTAAACGTGAGGGCTTCAGCAGATCATGTATCTACTAAAACGTGTAAGCTTCTGGATAAGGAGTCCTAAGGCATGAATATCTATCCACCCATATGGTAAAAAGCATAAGTAATTTGAAGGTAGATACAAGTTTCAACAAGTAAAAGAAGTAAGGTGAAGAAGGGTACGAGGTACAAAATTAGTGAAGATTATCAGTATTTATAATTCAGGCAGAGAGATATAAGCATTATGAGTTACCTTCAACAGTAATAGAGGTATGTACAATTTGTCACACCCATCTCATTTATGAAATATAGGAGCTAACATATATAGTTTAAGAGAAGAATGAGATATCATGACCCAACTAGGGTTAGAGTAACCCAAAATGGTGGATGAATTATTATCATTAGATAATATTTCTGAAAGATAGTGCAAACGTGGTAATAGAACTCTTTGTGAGTGACAATAGTAGGATTAGAGTTAAAGGGGGAATTGGAACCCGCATCATCATGGAAGTACCACAATAGTACAAATAAGCTAACAAATGGAGTAGATTATTAATGACGGACGTACAAATAAAAAACAAGTGATTTAGAAACAGATTTTTTAAGAGAGATAGGGTCCGGCGATAAGAGAGAGAAAGAGAACGAGCTTGAAGCTCATCGCTAATGGCGATGGCTACGCCGGCCCACGACACACCGGCTAGCGACCTCTCGTCTTCGACTCCCCAATCCCTCTCAACAAACCCTAGCAACTTGCACCCCCTAGATTACAGTCACCTCCTTAAACCATCAACCCTAAATTCGAATATCATGAACCCTAAATCGACAACCACAATCGAACCAATACCCTTCAAAAAGCTTCTTTCTTGCAGGGACAACCGTTCGTCTAGTTCACAGAAGCTAAGGTTGACAGAATGAACCAAATCGAGGGACTCCAATATGCAGTAATCGACAAGTTCTCATACGGAGCCCTGTATATAGCAAATGGTTAGCTCAATCGATCAGAGCACCTAGTATAAAGTAAATGTCGGCTTCACCAATCGAAGCTTTGTATATAACAAAACTGTTCGCTCTGCCAAAAAGAGCGATCCGCACCATTGTTCCATCACATCAGAATTAAAGTAGATAGTTGCAAACCTCATCGCCAATGTTCTGCCAATCGAAGGCCGCAACCTAGCCTCGCAGTTGTGAGTATCTCTTAGGCATTCTTTTCTTTTCCTTTATTATTATCTTGTACGTTTTGACGTTTTGCTCGTGCAGCCTACAAGCATGATTACATTTTTCTTCAAGTCGATCGCTCCCATCCAGTAGAGATACTTTACATTTACAGTGCAATGCTCTCCCAAAAAGCAGAGACCCACTCTTCAAGTCAATCGATCCCATCATGCGGAGACACCTTACATTTTCAGTTCACAGCTCTCCCAACAAGCGGAGACGCATTCTACAAGGTCAATCGCTCCCATAAAGTGGAGACACTTTACTTTTTATGTGCAAAGCTCTCCTATCAAGCGGAGACGCACTATACAAGTCAATCGCTTCCATCAAGCGCAAATGGTTTACTTTTTCAGTGCAAAGATCTATAACAAGCAGAGACACACTCTACAAAGTCAATCGCTCCAATCAAGTGGAGATACTTTGAATGTAAAACTCACACAGCAAGCAGAGATGCATTCTACATTACAAGCCAATCCTCCGAAAACCATGCATAATCATAAATAACGGCTCACCGGCAGCCAGGCATTATCTTTTTTGCATCATTTAAATAGGATCTTAGCATATTCGGCATTTCAACACATGTGTATGTGTGTATTTAATGTTTGCAGGAACAAACATCGCAACGTGGAACTCCTTCTAAGCAGCAGACCAAACTACAACGCTATAAAGGACAGCAAACTCATTAGCGGTCCAAGGATCCAAATTCAAATATGACTAGTGGAACTCTAGTTCTTCAAATATTTCAAGTCAAGCCGCAAAGTCAAAGCTATCATAAGTGCCAAATCTTCCGTCTTGCAATATCGTCATAATACGATATTGGGGCAATTCCTGCGAGCCTCACTTCCTCAAAGTCTTCACTCTGGAGGTGAATTATGACTTAGGAGTGCGATCGAAATTGATTTTGAAGGTTCGGTGTAGAATTAGGCTTGAATTGGCGAAGTTAGAATTTTGGCGATTTCCGGTCGATAGGCGAGATTTTGATCCGAGGGTCGGAATGGAATTCCGAAAGTTGCTGTAGTTTTGAGATGTTAATTAGGACGTGTGTGTGGAATTTCAGGTCATTCGGATGTGGTTCGGTTGGGTTTAGATCAAAGAGCGACTTAGAATATTTTGAAAATCCTTAGGCTTGAATCCAATGCGAATTTGATGTTGTAATGTTGATTTGGGCGACCCGGGGGTTGGAACAAGTTTGAATAACGATATGGGATACGTTGGCGTGTTTGTTTGATGTTCCGAAGGCCTCGGGTGAGTTTCGGGTGGTTAAACGGACTAAACCATCGTTGGAAAAGCAAAAGTTGCAGAAAAACCAGGTGAGAATGCAGACCACATAACTCAAATGCGGACCGCATATCTCACAGAGGAGTCGCAAACATAAGTAGAAATCTGGGCAAGATTCGCGACCAAAATACGGCCAGAATGCGAACCGCAAACCTGAAATGCGAACCGCATATTTGACAGTGGAGATCGCATACTGAGACAGAAATTTGGAAAAAATCTACGTCAGGAATGCGATGAGAATGCGATCGCAAAACATGAAATGCAAACCGCAAACCTCGCTTTGTGTTGATTCCGCGGTGAAGGCTAGGGCTATCTTCGCGATGGCGACGTTAGAAATGCGAACCGTATACCTGTTATGCGACAGGTATGCAATCGCATAATTGACCGGGCAAGGGTATTTTAACTCGATTTTTGACCACTCTATAAATAGAACTTAGTGCTCATTTTGCCATGCAAAACCCATTTTCGATACCCACAAAGAGAAACACCTCCAACCACTGTAGAATCACAACAAATCAACCTCAAAACCATATCAAAGGGAGAATTTCTTGAACAAGATCTTAAAGAAGAGAGCTTTGACCATCTTGAACGTAGTTGGAGCTAGGGAACTCGGATTGAAGCGAAATCTTGAAGGATTTTTGGAAGATTTTCAAGAGAAATCTCGGGGTTAGTGTTCCTAACTCAATTTTGGAGGAATTACCTCAGTTTATCATCGTTTTTAGCAATTGATTGATGATTTAAGTTGGGAAAATGGTAGAAAGCCCTAAAGTTTAGATTTGAGGGTTGGAGGTCAATCTGATGTCGGGATTCGACAGATTTTATATGGTTGAAATCGTGACGAGATAAGGAACCTATTGAGGTGATAATTACTTAATTTCGAAAGGTGGGCCCGGGGCTCGAATTTTCTAATTTCGGGATTTCTTGGTGTTTTTCGATTTCTTTGCTTGGGCTTTGTTCCCACAACATATTGTGATGTAATTGTTCTGAATTTGGACAGATTCGATGCACGTGGAGGCCAATTCAAAGGGCAAGGGCGTCGCGGGCTAAGGATTTAGCCGATTTGAGGTGAGTAATGATTGTAAATGATGTCTTGAGGGTTTGAAACCCCGGATTTGCACATCGTAGTGCTATACCTTGTCATTTACTACTGGGGATTGTGACTTGGTCCATCCCGTTTGATGATTTTACTACGTGATTGATTGAAACTGATTGATATCATCATATTTGGGCATCTCGCCGGTTATGAACCTTCAGGGGTATTTGTCATTGTTTACTAAATGATATTTGGGCATCTCGCCGGTTATGTGAACCCTTCAGGGGTATTTGTTACTGAATTGATTCATTTCATAAACTCAGTTTTGGAAAATTAAATAACTTTGCATATGATATGTTGGATCGGGTGACACGCCGTCATGAGATATTGCGCCACTGAACCCCCCATAGTGAGCGTCGGGTACCTAGGGAACGGGTGGCACGCCGCCACAAAATTCATGACGTGCATTGCATTTTGTTGTGTTGGTGTTGTTTTCATTACTTCATGTTATTTGCTTAGAATATTTACATGTGTTTACTGCTTTATCGTGGATCGCTCTAAGCCTTATGTGTTTTCTTACTTTCAGTCCTTATTTGTATGTATTACTCACTAAGTTGGAAGTACTCACAATACACCCTGTACCATGTGTGCAGATTCAGGTGTTAACGGTTCCGCTCCGAGGCATTGACTATTACTGCCAAGGCGGTGATTCGGAGGTTACGAGGTAGCTGTTGACGTCCACATCCCCGTATCTCTTTTATCATGTTATTTCCACTTTCATCTAACAATTGTGCCAAGACATTGTAATAGTAATTTTGTTATTAGGATTTCATTAGTTGCTCATGACTTTGTGACACCCCGGTTCGGGCTGTAGTCGGGATGGTTCTCTATATTTTTCCACTAATTTCTGTTATTAAACCGTAGTTATGTTAATTTGCGTTGTTTAACTGTTTAAATCGAGGTTTAGTTGGATTGGCTGGCCTTGTCTTCATGAGAGGCGCCATCACGACCGGGTTGGGATTTTGGGTCGTGACAGCTTGGTATCAGAGCCTAGGTTACATAGGTCTCACGAGTCATGAGCGGGTTTAGTAGAGTCTTGCGGATCGGTACGGAGACATCTGTACTTATCTTCGAGAGGTTGTAGAACCTTTTGAGGAAAATTTCCATATTCTTGAAATTCTTGTCGTGAGAACTTTTGGGTCCGGGCACTAAAACTTCTGCTATCCTGTTCTCTCATAGATGGCGAGGCCGCGGACTACCGGATGAGGTGGATGACCACCAGTACCACCCACTGAGGCCACCAGAGGCCGTGGACGCGGTCGTGGCCGTGGTAGAGGCAGAGCAGCGTGGGCAGCATCTGTTGATCCACCAGCTGCCCCATCTCAGGAACAAGCTCCAGCAGCACCAGTTCAGGCACCAGCTGTGCCTACCGCTATTCCATGTCTTCAGGAGACCTTGGCTCAGATATTATCTGTTTGCACTGGCCTGGCTCAGGTGGTTTCAGCCGCCACAGCCGCAACTACTTCACAGGCCGAGGGAGGCAATCAGACTCCAGTTGCCCGTACGTCTGAGCAGGTAGTGCATGGACTTCAGATGCCGGGGGCACCTCCAGCCTAGCCGGTTTCACCAGCTCAAGAATTCATAGTGCCAGCTATGCCAGATGATGAACAACGTCGTCTTGAGAGGTTTGGCAGACTCAAGCCTCCGTCATTCAGTGGTGCTGAGGGCGAGGATGCCCAGGGTTTTCTTGATAAGTGTCAGCGAATGCTCCGGACAGCCGGGATTCTTGAGTCCAGTGGTGTGGCATTCACCACCTTTCAGTTTACGGGAGCTGCCTTTAATTGGTGGGAGGCGTATGAGAGGTGTAGGCCGGTTGATGCAGCGCCCATTATTTGGCAGCAGTTCTCCGCTCTTTTCTTGGAGAAGTATATGCCGCAGTCCCGCAGAGAGGAGCTGCGTAGACAGTTCGAATGGCTGCTACAAGGGGATATGACTGTGTCGCAATATGAGTCAAAATTTTCTGAGATTGCTCGACATGCGGTATGGATGGTTCCAACTGACCGTGAAATGATCAGGAGGTTTGTGGATGGCCTTAACTATAATCTCCGTATTTTGTGACCTGGGAGAGAGTATTGGGTGCTACTTTCGAAGAAGTGGTGGACATAACTCGCGAGATTGAGACGGTTCGCCGTCAGGAGCGATAGGAGAGGGAGGCTAAGAGGCCTCGAGGATCGGGTAATTACAGCGGTACTCCATCGAGAGGCCGCTTCCAGCAAGGTAGAGGTCGTTCCTTCAGGCTTGCTCAATCAGTCCGCCCAGGGTATAGTGGGGCATCTGCAGGTCGTGGCTATCATGGATTGCAGCAGGGCCAGTCATCACTTAGCGCCCTTCCAGCTCATGCTCCGTCAGCCCAGGGTCCTTCTAGGCCGATTGCATTTGCTAGTGCACCAGTGAACTGTTATGAGTGTGGTGAGATGGGCCACATACGGAAGCATTGTCCTCATCGTAGTGCTAGATCGTCCCAACAGAGGGGTCAACCCTCAACTTCTGATCCAGTTACTCTACCACCCACCCAGCCAGTTAAGGGTGAAGGTCAGGCAGCCAGAGGTCGGCCCAGAGGGGGAGGTCGAGCAGGCGGTGGCCAGGCTCGATTCTATGCTATTCCAGGCAGGACAAATGTCAGTGCTTCTGATGCCGTTATTACAGGTATTGTTTCAGTCTGTCATAAAGATGCCTCTGTATTATTTGATCCCGGTTCCACTTATTCGTACGTTTCTTCATACTTTGCTTATTATTTGAGTATGCCCCGGGAGTTTCTTGCTTTACCTGTTCATGTGTCTACCCCGGTGGGCGACACTGTTGTTGTAGACCATGTGTATCGGTCATGTGTAGTAATTATTGGGGGTCTGGAGACCCGAGTGGATCTATTGCTACTAAGCATGGTAGATTTTGATGTCATTTTGGGCATGGATTGGCTATCTCCATGTCGTGCTATTTTAGACTGTCATGCTAAGACAGTTACCTTGGCTATGCCAGGTGTGCCGCGGATCGAGTGGCGTGGCGTGACTGATTATATTCCTAGTAGGGTGATATCATACTTGAAAGCCCAGCGTATGGTTGGGAAGGGTTGCCTTGCATACCTAGCATTCGTGAGGGATGTTGGAGCTGAGACTCCAAGCCTCGATTCTGTTCCAGTTGTGCGAGATTTTCCTGATGTATTTCCTGCAGACCTGCGGAGCATGCCACCGGATAGGGATATTGATTTTGGCATTGACCTGGTGCCGGGCACTCAGCCCATCTCTATTCCACCGTATCGTATGGCACCAGCAGAGTTGAAGGAGTTGAAAGAGCAACTTCAGGAACTCCTAGATAAGGGGTTCATTCGCCCTAGTGTGTCACCTTGGGGTGCACCGGTTCTATTTGTGAAAAAGAAAGATGGCACGATAAGAATGTGCATCGATTATAGGAAATTGAACAAGGTAACAATCAGGAACAAATATCCTTTGCCTCGCATCGATGATTTATTTGACCAACTTCTGGGAGCACGAGTGTTCTCTAAGATTGATCTCGGTTCAGGATATCACCAGTTAAAGATCAGGGATGCAGATATTCTTAAGACTGCTTTCCGGACTAGATATGGCCACTATGAGTTTCTTGTTATGTCTTCGGGCTAACCAATGCCCCAGCAGCGTTCATGCAGTTAATGAACAATGTATTTCGGCCTTATCTAGATTCGTTCATGGTAGTATTTATTGATGATATTCTGGTGTACTCGCGTAGCCAGGAAGAGCACGCAGAGCATCTGCGGGTTGTATTGCAGAGACTGAGGGAAGAGAAGCTATATGTGAAATTCTCCAAGTGTGAGTTTTGGCTCGACTCAGTGGATTTCTTGGGGCACGTAGTGTCCAGCGAGGGTATACAGGTTGACCCAAAGAAGATAGAGGCGGTCCAGAGTTGGCCTAGACCGTCCTCGGTCACAGAGATTCTTAGCTTTCTTGGGTTGGCAGGCTACTATTGCCTGTTTGTTCAGGGATTCTCACCCATCGCATCACCCTTGAACAAATTGACTCAAAAGGGTGTTCCATTTGTATAGTCGGACAAGTGTGAGGAAAGCTTTCAAAAGCTCAAGACGGCCTTAACCACAGTTCAGTGTTGGTTCTACCATCAGCCTCAAGATCGTATACCATATATTGTGATGCCTCAAGAATTGGGATCGGTTGTGTATTAATGCCGGAGGGTAGAGTTATTGCATATGCTTCTCGTCAGTTGAAGCCTCATGAGAAGAACTACCCCGTGCATGATTTGGAGCTGGCTGCCATAGTTCATGCTTTAAAGATTTGGAGGCATTACTTATACGGCGAATTTTGTGAGGTGTTCACTGATCATCGTAGCCTTCAACATTTGCTAAAGCAGAAGGATCTAAATTTCAGGAAACGACGATGGCTAGAATTGCTCAAGGATTACGATATTACTATACTATACCATCTGGGAAAGGCCAACGTGGTGGCCGATGCTTTGAGCCGAAAGGCAGTGAGCATGGGAAGCTTGGCATACATTCCAGTTGGAGAGAGACCTCTCGCAGTCAATGTCCAGACCTTGGCCAATAGGTTTGTGAGATTAGACATCTCGGAATCCAATCGAGTATTGGCTTGCGTGGTTTCTCGGTCTTCGTTATACGATCGCATCAGGAAGTGTCAGTATGAAGATCCCCATTTCCTTGTCCTTAAGGACAGAGTCCAGCATAATGATGCTAAAGATGTGACCATCGGCGACGATGGAGTGTTGAGGATGTAGGGCCGGATTTGTGTACCCAATGTGGATGGGCTCCGAGAGTTGATTCTGGAGGAGGCCCATAGCTCACGGTATTCTATTCATCCGGGTGCCGCAAAGATGTACCAGGATTTGAAGCAACATTATTGTTGGAGAAGGATGAAGAAGGATATTGTGGGATTCGTAGCTCGGTGTCTCAACTGTCAGCAAGTGAAATATGAACATCAGAGGCCGGGTGGTTTACTTCAGCAGATAGTTATTCCCGAGTGGAAATGGGAGCGGATCACTATGGACTTTGTTGTTGGACTCCCACGGACTTTGAAGAAGTTCGATGCTATTTGGGTGATTGTGGATCAGCTGACCAAGTCCGCACACTTCATTCCTGTGTGTACTACCTATTCTTCAGAATGGTTGGCAAGGATTTATATCCGAGAGATTGTCCGGCTGCATGGTGTTCCAATTTCTATCATTTCAGATAGAGGTACGCAGTTCACTTCGTAGTTCTGGAAAGCCGTGCAAAGGGAGTTGGGTACTCAGGTGGAATTGAGTACAGCATTTCATCCTCAGACGGATGGGCAGTCAGAACGTACCATTCAGATACTGGAGGACATGTTGCGTGCATGTGTTGTTGATTCTGGAGGTTCATGGGATGAATTTCTACCGCTTGCAGAGTTCGCTTATAACAACAGCTACTAGTCAAGTATTCAGATGGCTCCGTGTGAGGCTTTGTATGGGAGGCAGTGTAGATCTCCGGTTTGTTGGTTCGAGCCCGGCGAAGCTAGGCTATTGGGGACCGACTTGGTTCAGGATGCTTTAGAGAAGGTGAAAACAATCCAGGAGAGGCTTCGTACAGCACAATCGAGGCAGAAGAGTTATGCCGATAGGAAGGTTCGAGATGTGTCTTACATGGTTGGCGAGAAGATCTTGCTGAAGGTTTCGCCCATGAAATGTGTTATGAGATTCGGGAAGAAAGGGAAATTGAGTCCTCGGTTCATTGGGCCGTTTGAAGTACTTCGAAGAGTCGGGGAGGTGGCTTATAAGCTTGCTTTGCCACCCTGTCCGTCGAGTGTGCACCCAGTATTTCATGTTTCGATGCTCCGGAAGTATATTGGAGACCCGTCTCATATTCTGGACTTCAGCACGATTCAGTTGGATGATACTCTAACCTATGAGATGGAGCCAGTGGCGATTTTGGATTGTCAGGTTCGGAAGTTAAGGTCCAAAGAGATAGCTTCAGTGAAAGTTCAGTGGAGAGGTCGGTCCGTGGAAGAGGCTACCTGGGAACCGAACAAGAGATGCGGAGCAGATATCCTCACCTATTTGGGACTTCAGGTATGCTTCTTGACTCGTTCGAGGACGAATGTTTGTTTAAGAGGGGGAGAATGTGACAACCCGGCCAGTCGTCTCGTGGGTTACCACTCCGTCTTCCCCATTCCTACTTCATTTACGCATTGTATCCGTGTTTTATGTGATCAAGTTGAGTAGTTTGCGTTCAGTGTGAATTTGGTAAGAAATGAAACACTTAGTCTCTTTTAAGAAGGTTTAAGTTGGAAAAGGTCAACCGGATGTTGACTTAGGAGATAGAGGGTTCGGATGTGAATCCCGATGGTTCAGTTAGCTTCGGGAGGTGAATTATGACTTAGGAGTGCGATCAGAATTGATTTTGAAGGTCCGGTGTAGAATTAGGCTTGAATTGGCGAAGTTAGAATTTTGGCGATTTCCGGTCGATAGGCGAGATTCTGATCCGAGGGTCGGAATGGAATTCCGAAAGTTGCTGTAGTTTTGAGATGTGAATTAGGACGTGTGTGTGGAATTTCAGGTCATTCGGATGCGGTTCGGTTGGGTTTAGATCAAAGAGCGTCTTAGAAGATTTTTAAAATCCTTAGGCTTGAATTCGATGCGAATTTGATGTTGTAATGTTGATTTGGGCGTCCCGGAGGTTGGAACAAGTTTGAATAACGATATGGGATATGTTGGCGTGTTTTTTTGATGTTCCGGAGGCCTCGAGTGAGTTTTGGGTGGTTAAACGGACTAAACCATCGTTGGAAAAGCAAAAGTTGCAGAAAAACCAGGTGAGAATGCAGACTGCATAACTAAAATGCGGACCGCACATTTCACAGAGGAGTCGCAAACATAAAAAAAAATCTGGGAAAGATTAACGACCAAAATACGGCCAGAATGCGAACCGCAAACCTGAAATGCGAACCGCATATTTGACAGTGGAGATCGCATACTGAGACAGAAATTTGGACAAAATCTACGTCAGGAATGCAATGAGAATGCGATCGCAAAACATGAAATGCGAACCGCAAACCTCGCTTTGTATTTATTCTGCGGTGAAGGCTAGGGCTATTTTCGCGATGGCTACGTCAGAAATGCAAACCGCATACTTGTTATGCGACAGGTATGCGATCGCATAATTGACCGGGCAAAGGTGTTTTAACTCGATTTTTGACCACTCTATAAATAGAACTCAGTGCTCATTTTGCCATGCAAAACCCATTTTCGATACCCACAAAAAGAAACACCTCCAACCACCATAGAATCACAACAAATCAACCTCAAAACCATATCAAAGGGAGAATTTCTTGAACAAGCTCTTAAAGAAGAGAGCTTTGACCATCTTGAACGTAGTTGGAGCTAGGGAACTCGGATTGAAGCGAAATCTTGAAGGATTTTTGAAAGATTTTCAAGAGAAATCTCGGGGTAAGTGTTCCTAACTCAATTTTGGAGAAATTACCTCAGTTTATCATCGTTTTTAGCAATTGATTGATGATTTATGTTGGGAAAATGGTGGAAAGCCCTAATGTTTAGATTTGAGGGTTGAGGGTCAATCTGATGTCAGAATTCGACAAATTTTATATGGTTGAAATCGTGAGGAGATAAGGAACCCATTGAGGTGATAATTACCTAATTTCGAAAGGTGGGCCGGGCCTCGGGTTTTCTAATTTCGGGATTTCTTGGTGTTTTTTGATTTCTTTGCTTGGGATTTGTTCCCACAACATATTGTGTGGTAATTGTTCTCAATTTGGACAGATTCGCCGCACGTGGAGGCCAATTCAAAGGGCAAGGGCGTCACGGGCTAAGGATTTAGCCGATTTGAGGTGAGTAATAATTGTAAATGATGTCTTGAGGGTTTGAAACCCCGGATTTGCACATCGTAGTGCTATACCTTGTCGTTTACTACTAGGGATTGTGACTTGGTCCATCCCGTTTGATGATTTTACTACGTGATTGATTGAAGCTTAATGATATCATCATATTTGGGCATCTCGCCGGTTATGAACCCTTCAGGGGTATTTGTCATTGTTTACTAAATTATATTTGGGCATCTCGCCGGTTATGTGAACCCTTCAGGGGTATTTGTTGCTGAATTGATTCATTTCATTTACTCAGTTTTGGAAAATTAAATAACTTTGCATATGATATGTTGGATCGGGTGACACGCCGTCACGAGATATTGCGTCACTGAACCCCCCACAGTGAGCGCCGGGTACCCAGGGAACGGGTGGCACGCCGCCACGAAAGTGATGACGTGCATTGCATTTTTTTGTATGGGTGTTGTTTTCATTACTTCATGTTATTTGCTTAGAATATTTACATATGTTTACTGCTTCATCGTGAATCGCTCTAAGCCTTATGTGTTTTCTTACTTTCAGTCATTATTTATATGTATTACACACTGAGTTGGAAGTACTCACAATACTCCCTGCACCATGTGTGCAGATTCAGGCGTTAACGGTTCCGCTCCGAGGCATTGACTATTACTGCCAGGGCGGTGATTCGGAGGTTACGAGGCAGCTGTTGGCGTCCGCAGCCCCGTATCTCTTTTATCATGTTATTTCCACTTTCATCTAAGAATTGTGCCAAGACATTGTAATAGTAAACTTGTTATTAGGATTTCATTAGTTGCTCATGACTTTGTGACACCCCGGTTCGGGCTGTAGTCGGGATGGTTCTCTATATTTTTCCGCTAATTTCTGTTATTAAACCGTACTTATATTAATTTGCATTGTTTAACTGTTTAAATCGAGGTTTAGTTGGATTGGCTGGCGTTGTCTTCATGAGAGGCGCCATCACGACCGGGTTGGGATTTTGGGTCGTGACATAATTACAAATGTATTACTATTTGAAAATTATTAAAATAATGTTTATGTACATCGCATAGGCTTTATAATTAATTTACCGAATTACTTCTTTATTTTAGTTAATTAGATTACTATATTAAATAATTTGAAATTAGTGTCATAATTTAGAAGACAAAGTATTTTACAAATATTTAATTACTATAATTAGTAGTATATTTGAAAACTATAACTTTACTACCCCTTATTGAAAATAATTAAGTTTATATAAATTAATTTCAAAGAGGTTAAAGACTATGGCTATAATTGCAATTTCACTCCTAGACACAAATTGGCCATTTTCTAAATTACTATTGGCCCAAACACAAGCCCTATCCGTAACTTAACCAGTCCAAGTCCGTCCTCAGTTTCCACCTTGGCAATCCACAGCCTCCTCTATAAGCCAATCCACTCGTGCCACACCACCTCCCTGTAACACTCACAAAAGAAGCACAGTGGATCTAATTTGTCTGTTCCTTGGATCAATGGCTCGCATACCAACTAGACCTAACATTCTGAGAAATTAAGACATGGTAGAGTATTGTTTGGGAATTCTCGTTTGAAGTTCGAGTTTTTACTCAACTCTGCTTCTCTCTTTCTTTCTAGCTCTAAGTTTGTTACTGATTGATATCTTGAGTTTTTGGCTTCTTAAACGACTAATCTGAGTATGCGATTGGTATGCTTTCCCAAAGGAGGTTAGTAAAACCTCAACCCTATTCTTCTATATTCGTTTTAATTACTAAATATGAATTGTTCTGTTACTGAGTGATATTTATAATACTGTATTAATGGTATTGATTTATATGCTAGTTAATGACATATGGTTGTTCAATAAGTTTTGAGATATGAACTTCATTTAGTTATTGAAATTAGAGTAATGTAATGATTCCAATGAACATTTGATGACCTACCTATGTTGTTAAGTCTTAAGAACATCCTAATAATTCTTGAACTATCCTGATATCTGGTTTTTTTTGGATTTCCTTGATGTTCTGTCAAGTGTTGTCATGATACAAATTTGCCTTAAGTATCGTCTATATTTGTAGTAGCTCACCTCGTAAATTAGACTGAATAAATATGAATCTGTTTAGTATTAGGATAAGACTGTCATCTTGGTTTGTGGATGCCCGTTCATGGTATCTGAACTTATCCTCCCTTTCTAGCATAGTTCTGTAATTTTGTCAACTTTTAAAAGATCATTGACTCTCTAATGAGCTTATGGCTGTTTGATCACACCATATAAGCATGTTTGAGCGGGCTAGATTCACGTACCATCTTGGCGTGTACCTTGAAGACTACCACACGCTTGATTTAAGTCATGAGGTTTATGCAGGCTCTGATATTCTATTTGTTAATCTAAGATTCTAAAACCAAGTTCCATTATACCTGAAATATACCTGACATGCTTGGCAGATTTCCCTGGTGTGATGATGCCCCTACTCCTTTCCTGAATCACATATAGTTACACTGTTAGATTGATGACGATAACATTTTCACTTTGAAATATAATGACTCTTTACTTAAAGTACCCTGTATATGTTCTTTTGATACGGCTCCCATCTTGATTCTCCAATACTTCTGCTTGCCTTCATAACCATATACACGTCTATGTTGTCCTTACAGCTTTATTAAGCTTACATGAATAAACCAGACCTAGCTTGTAAACTTTAAATAAACCTTTTGTTGCTACTATTTGAGTATAACATCATGCTTTGTTCTCCAAAAATATTAGTATAGAGTTGAAAGCTTTTAGAAAGAAGTAATCATGTCATGGACTTTAGAGTAAAACAAGTATGTTTTCTTAGGGTTTTATTAATACCCTTTTAGAGGTCTTAATCTAGGTTGTGAACCTGTGACCCTATTAATACCGTTAGAAGTCTTAATTATAGTTATTCATTTGTATCTCTGTTGATATTTTTAGAAGTCCTAATTGAAGTGTTCATCTGCAATCCTGTTAACATTCTTAGAAGTTCTGATTGAAGTTATGAATATGTGACCTTGTTAATATCTTTTAGAAGTTCCAATTTTAGTTGTTAATCTACAATTCTGTTAATACTCTTTAGAAGTTATAATGATAATTGTTAACGTTATCTCTGTAAACACCTTATAAAGAATTCAATTGATGTGGTTAACCTACACCTCTTTTAGTAATCTTAGAGGTTTCAATTAGAACTGGTACTTGTATACATGTTAGAAGTTAAGAGATAGGCTAATTAGGGAATTTGTCCATACCCAGGACCTTCATAGGTTAAAACCATGCATCTACTCTAATCTTAAAACATATGATCTAACTGTTTGGGTTCCTAACAGTATCCTGATGATGCCTTTGTCTCTATGTTTGTTTGAAGCCGATTCCTTTTGAGCATGCCTAACATACCATTAACATTGGATCATGTACTTTGGTAGATTGATGTTACATTAGGATGATTGGTTGTCTTATGATCCTATAGTGCTTTGTATTAACGGTTATGAAAAATGTATATATACTTATGTGGTATGGTATCATTGTGACATTGGGATTTAAATTGAAATGCCTCACTCACACTTAAACCTGTAGGAAAGAATGAGTGTGAATAGTTATGGGTATTTGGGAGTAGAGTTTAGTTTTTGGCTGAGCTACTTTCCCTTAGACAAGCACTGCCCTGGGCCTTGAGACCCGTGGGAACTTTGAAGTGTTAGGGGCCCAAAGAGAGCTTTGGCCATGAATGGAGCTCTACCCTTAGCTTCTAATCTATTAACATATATTACTCCCTTTAGGTTAAGTGTTTAATGACAATGAAAGGTTTTTCAATGTGAATCACTTTACCATATATGACACCCACATTAGCGTAATTTTTAAAATTAAATTATCATTGATTGTTATAATTTGTTTAGGCCCTTACTAGTTTATTATATGTATATTTATATACTTAGAGTTGCATATCCAATGACCTTCTTTCTTTTTGGAACATGTATTATAATTGCGCTTGCCGAGTTCCCAGAGAACTCAGGCCCAAGTCCCGTACCTACGCATTTGGGAGGTCTGAAGTCTGCTGACATCCATTGTGCTCTTTGCTAGTCCTGCCTCTTTTAGGCACAAAACCAAAGTCCATCCTTTCTCCTTACTGCTTTATTGTATTTTTCCATCCTTATATGTTACATGTATACAACATTTATCATATTAGATTAAATGATTTACTTTTCATCTTTGAATCATGTAGACAATCTAGGAAAGCCCTAAAAGTCATAGGACTAAAAACTGTTAGACTTAGCAATAGTCTTAATTCGTTAATTACACATTGTTTATACTATTAGTCTCTACTAAGGATTTTATGAAGTCTTTTTGGATCAAAACAGCTTTAGCAAAAGGCGTTTTCAAAAAATCAGAAGCGAAATCTAAAATTGGTCTTCTGAACTGCACTTTTTTACAAAATTAAACAAATGTCATCGCCCAGTTAAAAGGGGATTCCAATGATTTCTTCAAAAAAATGATGATATTTGAGAACTAAGGTATTTCTTAAACCTATTTCTTTACAAATATGTTTACTTAGTTAGAGTTACACAAACAACCATAATAATTTAAAAACAAAGTGTTTACATCTTAACACCATCCCATATGTTTTATAAACACAAATGCTATGTCAATATCTCAAACTTTTTCAATCATATGTATACACAAACATTATCTTCAAAGCATTGCTAAAACTATGTCCTTCAAAAAACTACACACCCTCTTTTCAAGTATTAAATTTTTTAAATAGATATATAGTATGTCTCACCTCTAACACTAGTTAAGCAGAGAATAAACAACTAACACTTTAACCTAGTCTAAGTCATATGGAGCTAACTCAGGTAGATTTTAAGGGGTGTCTAACGCCTTCCCCTTAGAAGAACAAGAACCCTTACCCAAGACCTCACCGGTTAGCAGACAAATAAATAAATGACTTTATTAACTAAATAGGTACCATAGTATACCTTTATATATTAGGTGGCGAATCTCTTTCATCAAAAATAGATAAATCACAAATTGAATCATGTTTTGACTTGTGCAAAATAGGGTGCAATATCTGCAACCTCTTTTGTTCCTCAAGTCGAACTAAATCAGACTCGAAATGACTGCCCCTTCATCGACTTTTTCAATAGGGGATGATATAAGTGCAATTCACACAAAATGAAGGTCAATCTTTGATTGATCGACAAATTGGAAAGGAAACAATTAGGGGTTATTCAAAGGCGGCTACAGTTTCTTAGTTGAGGAGAGGAGGAGAGATGAAAGAGATTAGAGGTAGCCGACGGATAAAATAAAATGTAGGGTTTCAGCGATTTACAAGTAAAAGGGTGAGGGTAAGAGTCGTTGATCATTTTAGATCAATGGCTGGGATTTATAATTAGTGGAATCGGGTCTATCAGCCAGCTGACCAGGTTGGGTTGCTTAATTTTGGGCTACTGGATTGGGCTTGAAGATTGAGATTTGGCTATTGAACCTTCTATGGTCCAACAATGGGCCTCTCTTGAGCTTATTGTTAGAAATGTGTGTAATTAAATTATAAAAATAGTATATAAAATATTAAATGATGATACAAAGAATTATTTTATGCAATTAATTTGTAATAAACATAATAAACTAATATATAAAATATAGAAATATTATGTAGATAAATAAATGTAATTAAAAAAATATAACAAAATTCGTAACTAATTTGAATTCAAAACAGAACATACGAATATCATACGACTAAAATACCTCATAGCATCACCAACTTAATATGTTAATCACCCAATCCCACCCCAAAATTACGGGTTATAACATTCCCAAATTGCCGACTTTCGACGAAACTTATTTGCTTCTATTGGTTTAACTTCTAAACCCTCTAACATGTGCTATGCAAGGTTTATACAGTAATGAACTTGAGAATAGTCTTGATCTCTGAGCTTATGTTAACTAGTTCATGACACAATTTGACATGTGAAAATGTGGGGTGTAATGTCAAGGTCCACTGTGACTTGTCTGGTTGGAGCTTTTCTGGGTGAAGTCTTATCTCGAGTCGCAGCCATGGAGGTACAATTTACCATTGGTTTCTTGTCCTTGGACTAGGGACTCCGAGAGGAAGCAACTTCGAGTGCCTTCTTCTGGTTGAGGCGGTCTAGTATTTTAGTTGGGCTTCCTCTAGGTCATCAGAAAACTCAACAACAGGGAAAACAACTGATCCCTTCAAAAGACTTATGTGTAGAAAAAAGAGAGAACATATTGATTCTGAGTCTTGCTAAAAAGTGAAAGAAGGAAGGAAGAGCCTTCACATACCATGATTTTTGGCTTTCCAATTAAATCTAAAAGCCATTTCTTTCCACCTGCGAGAGTCAGCTGTATAAATGTAAAGAATTTTCTATACCTGTTGGCCAGGATCTTAACCTGTGGTGGTTCCTAATGAGTAGCTGGAATAATAAAAATAAAATGTCAACAAAGGAGGAAAGTCTTTTTAAACACGGTAAAGAAAAGATGTCGGAAGACTTACGAATAAGATTACAAGCTTCTCGATGAGAAGAAATGGTGCCGGCAGAATGTCCATGGTAGTAATAACAACGAATTTTTCCATCCATCCACGGTTGTTATCGTTATCAAAGATGGTAAGGATGGCATTGTGGCCTCGTTTGCTGAGTTTAAGCACACCCCCACGGAAAATCTTTGGGGAGTAGAGGTTAATCTCATGAGCAAGAGTTTGGGTTTCCCCCGTCTGGAAGCACAGCTTTTGAAGACATGCCACCATAAGCCATACTGACGGGCCTACTTGAGCCAATCAGATTTGGTAAAAATGGTAGACTTCTAAAATTATGGGGTCAATTTCATGATCCAATCTCAAAATAAAGGGGCATGTATAAATATACATGAACCCTGGTTTGGTGAATGTGACCATTTCGACCTCACTGGGGGCGAAGATCTCGATGTTATTCCAATTCCAATCTTCCTTCACAACAGAAATGCTGGAAAGACGAATGGATGAAGGATACTTGCGAATAGGCTAGTGTTTGTCGGTTTCTGGATTATCAAGTTCATTTTGGACTTGAAGGTCTGAATGGGTGTTAAGTTGAAGGGGTATGATAGAGTTAACAGCATGAGGTTAGGATTTAACATTAACTTCCTTTGTTTTGTTCTTCTTTGGGCCACCACTGAAGAGAAGGCTGGAGTGTCCGAGGACAGTGGTGTTAGAAAACATGATGGTGAGAAATTTGAGTAGGCATATTCAGCAGCGAAAGATAAATTTTGCAGTACAGGTTTAAGGGAATTCGAAGAAGAAGAATAATACTTTGTAAAAGTAAAGGGTAAAAGTAATGAGTAGTGGAAAAATTTATAGACGGCAAAATTTGTGGTCACGATTATCTTAAAAGATGGTAAAAATACTTGCCGAATCACGGGATAACACGTGTCCAGGTCATCAAATGGAAGAAGATGTCCTTTCAAGTGTCAGAAAACCTTCAGGAATTTTCCCCGCCAAAAGAAGGGTTTTTATCCACTTCCCAGTGATACAGTCTTGTCATTGCAAAGTAGGGGGACTATTTGTATGAGGTAAAATTGGTTAGCGAAATTCGGGCGAGTGACGAGATGACACGTGACACTGAAGACAAGTAAGATATGAGTCAGCTAATAGGTGGTACCACATATAAATATTTGACTGGTGCTGAATAAGTTCTGAAGGCATTGGAACCGAGGATGAAGATTTAAAAGGAAGATATCGGCTAAACAAGACAACATTCAATGAGCAACCATTACAATGAATCTCTGTATTAATAACCAACCGTTATGCAGCTATCAATGGTGATTTTTTTCTCATACAAGAAAAGCTTGATTTTGGTATCTTGTCTCCCTAAATAAAGCTATAAATATGAGGATTTGTATTCATTAGAGGACATGAAAGATTATGTACTAAAGTTATTTTATAATCTTATTTTTGTTCTTATTTCTTTCATATTTTCGGATCAAACTAATTCACGTGTCTACAAACCACATGATAAATTCAACAGTATCATTTTACAGGGATTTATCCATGATGAGGGAAGTGCGTAGGATGTGATATGCCTTGAATGGATATATAAACCTCATACGGTGATTTGTCACTTATTTGTACCCCTATTGTGAGCTATCTGAGCCATGTTTGAGGTTGGATAGAGGTTGATCTCCTAACTTAGCCTGATAGCTGCCATTTTTTGATGCATTCACCTGTTTTGAGCTATGATATCACACTTGCACATGGATACACCTTATCATGCCACTTATACCAATCCAGCATTATTAAATTTGATATTCATTGATCATGTACACGTATCTTGCATATCTTCTTTATGTGTGATATGGTTTAGATTAGTAGCCTATGACCATGCCGGGCGGATTGTGATATTGTGCATGTGTCCATGACGGGTAGTTGATTATTAGCACGTGAGTTTTCCGTGTGGTTGATATTATTAACACGTGAGTTATCCGTACAGATCCAGATAGTGGCATTATTGGCACATGAGTTGTTCGTGCAACATGTGAGTTGTCCATGCGATTATTACTATTGACACATAAGTTGTCCATGCAGCACGTGAGTTGTCCGTGCATCATGTGGATTCAAATCCATCCCCCTTGGGTTACCCTCGCATGTTTCTCTGTTGATGGTGTACACGAGGATTGTGAGAAACCGACATGTTTCTGGTTGACGTGAGCTCTGAGAGAGCTGGTTACTATTATTTAGATTGGGTTACACACAGCAACTGGACAAATTGGCTAATTAATATTTGGATCGGGTTGCATGCTGGAACGGAATAATATTTAGTTATTGCATTTCATATTTACTTGCAATTTCTTTGAATGTTTACCTTATTTACATGCATATCTTCCTTATATGCTGGATTGTTGACTAAGCAGAACATTTCAAAATAAATAATTGTGAGCACGAAGATGGTTTTACCTGAGATTTCCCTGATTTGATCAAATATATGTTCTATACTTGTGGAAACTTATGAACTTAAAGGTGATAGCGAGTATCATTTATAACACATGCTTCTATTACTTCACCGAGGTTAGTAATAATACTTATTAGGTAAATGGGGTCAGTTGTACTCATATTACACATTTGCAGCTTCCATGCAGATCTATGAGCTGAGATGTTGTGGATGACGGGAACTGGTATTGAAGACGTACATGCGTTTCGTATATGGCTATCACTTGTTCTTAGTAGCTTTAGATTTGAATTCTATTCACGTACATTCCAACCAGATGTTGTATTTATTTCATTTCAGTTTTGTAAATCTAAGTCTTAGTGGCTCATGACTTGTACCACTAGTCCTGGGGTTATTGTATAAATGTTCAGTTAATTCATCTTTTATTTCCTAGTAAACTCGTTTGGATTGTGTTATTGTTAATTAGCTTACTTAGCGTGTTGGGTTAGGTGCTATCACGACTAGTTGGATTTTGGACTTTAAGAAGTTTGTATCAGAGCTCTAGGTTCATAGGTTGTACGAGTCATGAGCTAGTGTCTAGTAGAGTCTTGCAGATCGATATTATGGCGTCCATACCTATCTTTCAGAGGCTACCGGGCATTTCGGATAATGTTCCCGTCTTTCCTTCCTTATTGTGCGACATTGATTCAGCTTGAAGCGTATCTCTTTGAGTTCTTTCCAGTCACTCGTATATTATGTGACCGCTCGATATTAGCTGTGCATCAACGACTTATGAATCCATGGTGCTAGATTTAATTTTTGTGCTTTTATGATGGGCTAGTCTGGAGGACTTGAGGCTAGATATGGACCGCATCTTGGGCTTGTATTTTCAATTGTGTAAGCATGTGCTTTAGGACTTATATGTCCGTTAGTGCCCTTAGGAGTAGGATTTGTGGCTCAATGAGTGGTTGGATGGCTATATGATTAGTATGATGTGATTGCAGGATATGTTCAGATTGATTTGGATATGACGAGAACCATTTTCATAGGATGTGAAAAGGACAAATAGGTGCTTGATTTCAGTCTTGATGTGTTGCACAGTGTCGAGTTACGAGCGTGATAAGGGATCTTTCATGTTGTTCATTTGTGGGATGAAGTAGATTCTTATGTCTTGTTGACGAGTTCAGACTCGGGAAGATTTAGTTATTGCATAGCGGCTGTGAAAATGGAAGGGGTATAGAAAAATGCCAGTTTGAGGCTAAGCAGGTGGGTTGTCTCCTGCAGGTTGGTCTACGAATTTGTGATCCTTATGATGTTTGTGTAGAGAGTTTCGTTTTACCAATGTTTTATATGTGTTGCAATTTGTGTTGGGGTCGTTTGAGGAAGTTGACTTGACTGCCATGAGAATGAATGGTATCTTATAAGAGGATTTGAGTTATTTTATGATTTGTGTTACATAAGCTTGTGAATGATTTATTTGAATTAGAGTACAAGAATATGGCAGTAATGGAGAAAGGGTGTAGTGGGTTATCAGATATTGCACTCTATGTCTTTGAGCTATGGGAGGGAGTCTGCTACCGATGATAAGATGGCACAGTTACGTGTTGTATTGGTTTAGGTCTGAAGCATATTTGGGAATCAATTGTGAAACGTTTACTTGATTAGCGTAATACTCAACTACATTCGTAATTCTGTCAGGTAATCGTAACAGATGTATGAATTGAATTTAGGTTTAAATAAAGACTAATTGCAATATTAAAGAAACCAAGGTTGTATCCCCCTTTATGAAGTATAATGGTATCGATGTCAATATGATATATTTCCAACGGAAGAATCTTTTGATATGTAATTGATGTCTAATTGACTACCCAATATTTTTCAATAGTTGGGTAATATTTCCTCTTTATGATTTTCCCAAATACAAAAGAGTTATGATTAAGAACAATCAATTTATGCAAATTAAAACCCACTTATTCCTAAGCGATTTTATTAAACAAGGTTTAAAGCCTTGAGTCTTTGTTATTTACTTCTACCAAATTCTACCCCACTTTCCCAAGCAAAGATGGAATTCAATGGCGTTTGTTAGTGTTTGCAACCACCAACAATTGTTTAAAGAATGAGAAGTAAACAAATATCAATCAACCGTTGAAAATATATTCAATATCAAACACCCAATAACATCACACCCAATTAGGGTTCACAAACCTTAGTGTTTAGAATTAGCTACTCATGCTAAAATCTGAAATTGAAAGAATAATAATTGTCATAACGCTTACGAAGTAGAAGATAATTGACCCAAAAGCTCCCAAGATATAAAATAATTCAAGCCTTATACTTTCTGCTCTAAATGACAAGATTCCCCACAAAACCCTATTAGACCTATTTATAGAGGCCCAAAAATCGAGGCAAAATTCGAACTGATTTGCCCTTGAAGTCAACAATGCGACCGCATTTCTGTCGCATAACAGAAATATGGTCCGCAATTCTCACACGCCTGTGGCAAATTTCACCGCTGAGTTTTGCCTTCATAGCATTCATGATATGCGGTCCGCATTAGAGATATGCGACCACATTCTGCATCGCGATTCCATCATACAGTAAACTTCATACTTGATCTGTGGTTGATTCTACGGTTAACATTCCAGTTATGCGATCGCAGATACGATCGCATTTCTGACTCTGAACTTCACCCAAAACTCCGCTTGTGTCTGCGATATCCATGTACACCTATGCGGCTCGCATAACAGTTACGCGGTTGCATATGCGACCGCATTCTTGACATGAAAGTTTGCCCAGAAGTCTGTCTCAAGTTGCGATTTTGACGTGAAGTATGCGGCTGGCATGTGCTGTCTGTGATAGCATAATCACCTCTGCAATGCTTTTCTGCTCTTTTCTTGTCTTTAGTTGGCTTTTTGAGCTCTTTTCCGCGCTTTTAGGTCCTTACACTTGATATATTGCAAATACACTAAAATTACATAAGCATCAAGGAAATTTGCACGTAAAACAAGTTAAAATCTAAGCAAGTAGTATCAAAGTGTGCCGAAATTCTCTGGCACATCAACACCCCCAACTTAAACTCTTGCTTGTCCTCAAGCAACTAAAACGACACTATCCTATTCTAGACTCCATTTACAAAACATGAAACAATAATGACCCTGGACAGTGTTTGTTGTTAGTGTTTCAAGCATGTCTCTTCAAATGCGTTACCCTCCTTGAATCATCAGTATATTCAAGGAAAACCAATCAGGTTGTGAACTTTGAGCCTCAAACAGAGTGGCTAAATGCTACCCTCAGCTGAGTGCACTTATGTTTTACTCAAAACTCAACTTTTGTTCAACCTCGCAATTCATGTGCCCTCACTAGAAAGAAAGTCGCAAACTCACAATATTTACAATAACAACACAAAGGGACTAATTTGCAAATACACTCACTCTCAGAAAAGAATTTCAAGTGTCACCATATACCATACCATAGGCTTGCCCTTATTTTAATTCGCCGCCTACTTCTAAGAACGCTCGGTTGGAGATCACATAAGGACTTTTTAAGCTTGTAATGTAGGTTTAGGGAAGGGTAGGATAAATATTTAGTTATGAGTGACTACATCCTCCTTGAACACTAATTACAATTTCCTTTCTTTTTACACTTTGTTTCTTTTCAAACCCCATAGCCTCAATGGCATCTAGTTCCCAAGATGGAACCACCTTAAATACCTCTCTAATTTCCTTCAAAGCTCCATCATTATAAATACACATGTATAACTATCTTTCTTTTCTTTTTCTTTTTCCTTTTTTTTCCTTGGAGCTTTCATAAATTCATATTAGCACTTTGAGGTATAAGCTCTTACCCTCACTGTATAAGCTTACCCATTTCCATTTTGACCCACACCCCCAACTTAGGCTTTTAGCCTCATTCTTATTGTTCAAGGAGGAACGGGTTCAAAAGAGATAATTACTTTACAAAAGGGAAAGGTTTGTAATGAGGAGGCCAAAGAAAAGGTTAAAGGCTCAAATATGGTACTAGTGATATTATTTATGCACAGGTAGGCTTAAAAGGCTAAAGAAGTTTCACAAATAAAACAAAGACTGCCTAAGATAATCTCTCCAACTAAGTGTAATTATAATAGGCGTCGAAAAACCAACCGGGCAAGTTCTAGATAGCGGAAGCAAACATAAGAACAATTTATACAAAGAGCTCACACACATGGCAGACAAACTGTTTGGTTAACATAGTTTAAAGCCTTAGAGTTAACATTTGGCAATTCAAGGCTTTAATCATATATAAATACATGACTTAGGTAGATATAGAGTCACAGAGCGAGCCTCGAGTTCACATAGTTGATATGTTAAAAGGGTACAATCTATATACAGACACACATGCTTGATACTAGACAATTACACCATCCCGTTCAACATGTTTCATTTTACTTTCCTGGTTCTACTATTACACCCTTGAAAAAGAACCCGGCAAAAAAACAAGGGGAATTTTATTTTTAATTACTAAAGATGAAAAACTTCCTACTAATTAAAGACAACATATATACAAAAATCATGAAGCACTAGTATATATTTTACAGTTAATAATGTCGCAAAAAAAAATACAATAATACAGATCACATATACCGATAGGCTACCACCCCCAACCAAAATCATGCATTGTCCCCAATGCATTAAAAAATAAATTAGAGTTCAAGGGGCTCCCTGGGCCGCAATAGCGCTTTGGGAATCAGTAGCCGGTGGACCCTCTACAGCTGAAGGGGGATGTTGGACTGGACGGAAGCTGGTGTTGGAGCTGCTGAGCTGCTACCTCGTCCACTGATGGCTGAGCGACCGATGGATCTGCATGGGCAGCCACATCTGCTAGCGAGTGTTGTATGGCCCGCTGAATGTTTGCGTGCTCCTCATCCTCCACTGTGGGAGCAGCAATCTGTTTTCCCTTCTCCTGAGGGCCTTCATCCTCGTCGGACCATGAGTCGTCATCCTCTGCCTCTTCACCTTCTAACTCTGATGAATGTCCCGATGTCTCCTCATCATCAATATCAACATGTACCGGAGGAGCTGGAGGTTGAGACATTCTGGCAGACTGAGGTGCAATGTTTGCCATCAAAGCTGTGAAGTCTAAACCCAGGTCTGGTTCTGCCATGTCTGCACCTTGGTCACCCTCTTGGGGAGGAGAGATGATAGGTCGAACTCAAAATTTTGCATTTTCTGGAGTTCGGTCTTCATAGATTTCACCTCCTCCTTTAGTTGGGGTAAACCCCTAACCTCACCTCTCTCGATCTGTTCGACCCTGAACTCGAGCTTGTGCATGCAATCCCCAAACAATGTTTGTTGTTGTTGGAGAGCTGTCACTGACATTTGTATTAGAGTCAAGGCTTGTTTGATAAGGTTTGGCCGGGGTTTCAAGAGTTGGTCCACCTTAGCATTGGCATGCTGTGCAGTGAGACCAAGTCTTGATAGGGTTGGTAGTGTAGACGAAGGTTGGCTGGTGGTGGGCTGGGATGCAGGCTCTGCAGCAGCAGTGGAGGCGTCTGGATCTTGGGGAGGTATGGGAGTCAGGGAGTCAAGGTCCTGGAGTGGGGTCGTTGGTGGGGCAGCAACATCACTGATACGAGTGATATCTATATCCCTCATTTCCTTTCCAATTTTGTTAGATTGTGGCATGAGAGGCACGTTCACAGCTTTGCAGAGGGCTGTGATCAAACTCGGAAATGGAAGTGAGGTGGCACGCTGCGTTGCCCGGATACCAATCTCCTGGAAAATTAGATTCCCCACATCGATTTTTATACCGGCCATGATGCACGCAATGAGAAGGGCTTTCTCAATGCTTATATCCATTTCGTTTATGAACGGTATCAAACGGGAGGTGACGAAGCTCAGCCAAAATCGACCCTCCCTTGTGAGGTCCTCCTTATGTATTTTCTTTCTAGGAGTTATCCACGCAGGAGTCCCCTTTGCAATAACGGACGCTATCCACCCACGTTCATTCTCTTGATTTGAGTACTTGGCATCGTACTCGGCTGTGCCTGATTGCCAATCGGGGAAGTATATTTCATTAATTTCCTCGCAATTGCAGAACACACTCTTTCCCCGAACCTGTACGATGCCAGTAAATACTTTGTTACGTTTGTGGTGCACCATTCTTGAAGCTTTATAGGATGCATAGAACTCCAGGACCAGTGACTCGTTGAACTCCTTAGGAGCCTCAGTGAAGCACTCCCATTTTCTCGCATTAATGTTGTCGAGAATATGGGGGTACTGTTCTTGGAGTCCATTTACACTCAACTGTTTTTCAGCCAAGATTTTTCTTTTAGTCGGCCCCTCTCTAAACGGTGTACTGGAGCCTTCGACCCCAAATCGGAGATGAAAGTCATCTCCATGCTTCCTTCTAGCCTCAGCCAGTAGATTGACTTCGGGCAAGAGGTCCTCCTCGTCAGACTGGGATATGCTTGGCATAGTTGGTTCCGTTCGTACACGTTTTGGCTGTGACGTGTTACGACCGGATGATGGCCTTTTTCTTGCGAGATGCCGTTAGGTGCCATATCTGTATAAGGGTAAAATGTAAGAGACATTGTAAGCCATATGGATAAGAAAATAGAAAGAATCAACAAAGAGTTAAATGAATGCGGCATGGTTTGCGGTCGCTACCACTATGCAATCCGCGAACTGGTCGCACTCATAGCTGTGCAATGCTGGATTTCATTCTGCGGTGGAATATGCGATCGCATAACCACCATGCGAATCGCATAACCATCGCAGAAAGTACTTGTACACAGACAAATCAGCAGAACACAAATGTGATCGCAAATCCACCGCAAAGTGAGATATGCGATGGAAAACCCTACGCAGATGTCCTGGTGTTAATAAGATGTTCTGCCCCCGTTTGCTGTGCCTTTGCGGTTTGCATAACAGTTATGCGACCGCAAAGGCACCTCATTTATCATCTTCTTCAGGTACCTAGGGTTTTAGGGATGCGGCCAAAATGCGGACCACATTTTGATTTTGTGGGCCGCAAATGTCTTTGGTTTCACAATTTTGTTCATCCCCCCATAAATGGCAACCCTAGATTTCTCTACCCATTACCCAAAAACACCCAAGCATCACGATAAGCACAAAATCGAAAGAAAAAAAAATTTACAGAATCAAAACTAAAGAAAACACAGTAAAGCTAGGAGTCGAGTAGATCAGTAGACATACCAATAAAGAAGATTTCGGGTAATATGGAGATTTTTAAACAGATCTTTGTCCTTGGTATGATTCAAACTGTGCTTGCTGCTAGTCGTTCTTTTCTCTGATCATTTTTCTTTTCATTTTTTTTTATTTTTGTTTTGCAGTGTTTTGAAAGATTAAATTGTGGGACAATGCAGAGCCTTACTTGGCCTTATGCGATGAGTAAGTCACCGCATAACACAATATGCGATCGCATATGTGTTATGTGGTGAGTTCTGATGAAAGAGTATAAATGAGAGGCGAACTGCGATTGCATAGTTCAAATGCGGTCCGCATAATGAACTACCACGTCACATTTCTCTCAACTTTTTGAGCCAAACTCTCTGCTTCTGTTTGCGATAGAAATGCGGATCGCATAGTGCAAATGCGATCCGCAAACTGCATTACATTGTCACAGTTTTGGCGACCATTTTAGCCCAACTCTCTGCTTCAGTTTGCGATACAAATGCGGTTTGCATATTGAAAATGCGACCGCACTTGTGCAGCAACCGTCACATAGTAGTTTTTCTTCACTTGTTAGGCATTCTTTCCCAGTATTGTGTCCTTTTGAACTCCTGCATTCTTACACACCCTTCAAATAACTTGAGGAAACCTATCTATCAAAAACTTAAAGAAATTTACAACAACAAACAAAGATAAATGTTACCACACATGGGTTGCCTCCCATAAAGCGCTTGATTTAACGTCGCGGCACGACGAAGTTGAGACTCCTCTGAATTTACTCCATGGTCGGGTATGGACCATCTTTTAGAGCCAGCTGCTCCACCAAATGCTTCTCACCATCTGATCCCAAGCAATGCTTGATTCTTTGATCACTTTGAAAGTTCGGAGCCCATCCTCCGATGCTAATTCTACGGCTCCAAAGGGAGACACATCGACTACTTTGAAAGGACTAGACCATTTCGATTTTAGCTTGCCCGAAAATAACTTGAGTCTGGAGTTGAAAAGCAATACCAAATCACCTGCCTTGAATTCTCTTTTCAGGATCTTTTTATCATGGACAAACTTCATTCTCTCTTTATACACGGTTGCACTTTCATACGCGTGGAGACGGAATTCCTCCATTTCATTCAATAGTGTTAGCCTCAAAGTTCCAGCTTCTGCCCAGTCCATGTTCAATCTTTTTAAGGCCCACATAGCCTTGTGCTCAAGTTCCACAGGTAGATGGCAAGCTTTTCCAAAAACTAGCCGATAAGGAGACGTACCAATGGGGGTTTTGTATGCTGTGCGGTACGCCCACAGTGCATCATCTAGCTTCTTCGACCAGTCGGTCCTGTTTGCATTAACCGTTTTTGCTAGAATGCTCTTTATTTCCCTATTAGAAACTTCTACTTGAGCGCTTGATTGCGGATGATAGGGGGTGGCTACCTTGTGCTTGACACCATATTTTTCAAGTAGAACTTTGAAGGCTTTGTTGCAGAAATGCGACCCCCCATCACTAAGGATGGTTCTGGGAGTGCCAAACCGAGTGAAAATGTTCTTCTTTAAAAATGTCGTCACACTCCGTGCCTCGTTGTTTGGTAAAGCAATGGCTTCTACCCATTTGGACACGTAGTCCGTAGCCACTAAGATGTACTTCATCCCGCATGAGCTTATAAAGGGGCCCATGAAGTCAATTCCCCAAACATCGAATATTTCAATCTCCATCACGAAATGCATCGGTTTTTCATGCCTCCTAGAGACTGGACCTTGTCGTTGGCATTGGTCACAAGCCTTAACCAATTGATTAGCATCCTTGTAGATCGAAGGCTAGTAGTAACCACATTCAAAAATCTTCGCCGCTGTTCTATTTCCCCCATGATGACCCCCAACCGGTGAGTCATGACAAGCCTTTAGAATTTGCATCATTTCTTCTTCTGGCACGCATCTTCTGATGATGTTGTCCGCACAAACACGGAATAAGAAAGGCTCTTCCCAGTAGTAGTTCCGGCAATCTCTCAAGAATTTCTTCTTTTGATAAGACTCCAACCCTTCCGGAATAAGGTCACTAACTAGGTAGTTAGCGATGTCGGCATACCAAGGAGCAAAGGTATTAGATAACGCCAGTATTTGTTCATCTGGGAATGCATCATTGATCTCCAAATCTCCCTTTGGTCTCCCAGATTCTTCAACTCTTGACAAGTGATCCACCACTTGATTTTGAGTTCCTTTCCGATCCTTTACTTCAAAGTCGAACTCTTGCAGCAACAAAACCCATCGAATCAACTGAGGTTTTGCATCCTTCTTTGCCATGAGATAGCGAAGAGCTGCATGGTCTGTATACACTATCACTTTGGAGCCCAACAAATAGGCACGAAATTTCTCAAAAGCATAAACAATGGCCAGAAGTTCTTGAGTCACTGTGTTTCGTCTGCGCCCCATTAAGTGTTTTACTGGCATAGTATATCGGGTGAAGAACTTTGTTGTGACGTTGGCCAAGCATTACTCCAATGGCTACATCACTGGCGTCACACATAAGTTCGAAAGGAAGTGACCAATAAGGTGTGACAATAATAGGTGTTATGGTGAGCTTTTGCTTTAACTCCTCAAAAGCTTTGAGGCATTTCTCATCAAACACGAACTTGGCATCCTTCTCAAGGAGTTTGCACATAGGATTTGCAATCTTTGAAAAATCCTTGATGAAATGCCTATAGAACCCGGCATGCCCTAAAAAACTGCGAACACCTTTGACAGAAGTAGGTGGAGGAAGCTTAGAAATGATTTCTATCTTAGCCCCGTCTACCTCTATGCCATGCCTTAAGATTTTATGTCCCAATACAATTCCTTCATCCACCATGAAGTGGCATTTCTCCCAGTTCAGCACAAGGTTGGTCTATTCACATCTCTTGAGCACTTTTTTTAAGATTACTAAGACAATGCTCAAAAGTCTCGCCTACCACCAAAAAATCATCCATGAAGACCTCAAGAAAATCCTCTACCATGTCGGAGAAGATAGACATCATGCATCTGTCAAAAGTAGCCGGAGCGTCACATAGACCGAATGGCATCCAGCTAAAAGCAAATGTTCCATAGGGGCATGTGAATGTTGTCTTCTCTTGGTCCCCCAAAGCTATGTTGATCTGATTGTAACTGGAGTATCCATCAAGGAAACAATAGAAGGACTTTCCCGCTAGCCGATCAAGCATTTGATCAATAAAAGGCATAGGGAAATGGTCCTTGCATGCGGCACTAATTAGTTTCTGATAGTCCATGCATACCCTCCAGCCGGTTACTATTCTTGTTGGGATAAGCTTGTTCTTCTCATTTTTAATCACAGTCATGCTTCCCTTTTTCGACACGCATTGTACCCGGCTCACCCACGAACTATCAGCAATGGGGTAAACTACCCCGGCTTCCAACCATTTGATTATTTCCTTATGTACTACTTCCTGCATTTACGGGTTCAACCATCGTTGGTGTTCCACACTCGGTTTGGTCCCACTTTCTAATTGAATCTTATGCTCACAAATTCCAGCAGGGATCCCACGAATGTCCGCAATTGTCCAACCAATGGCTTGCCTATGCTCCTTCATAACTTTCAACAATTGTTCCACCTGCACATCATTCAACAAAGAAGAAACAATTACTGGTAAAGTATCATTTAAGCCAAGAAATTTATGCCTCAAGTGCGGAGGAAGTGGTTTGAGCTTTAGTTGTGGTGGCTCAATAATAGATGGCTTTGCGGGAGGTGTATATCTATTCTCCAAATTGAGAGAGAGCTTTGGTGGAGCATAAGAGTAAGAACCACGCCCCTCCAACGCATTTACCGATTCCATGAAACCATCCATATCCTCACCGTCAAAGTTCACTAAGATAGCCGCTAATGCTTCACTTAGGCATTGTTCTTCCATCTTACTTTCAACAGCATCTTCCACCTCGTCAACAATATAAATCACCGAAATGCTCTCATACTCATTCGGGAGCTTCATACCCTTACTTGCTTGGAATGTAACCTCTTCATTATTCACTCGGAATTTGATTTCATTCCGTTCTGAATCCATAAGTGCTCTCCCAGTGGCTAGGAAAGGTCTCCCCAATATGATAGGGATTTCTTTGTCAACAACACAGTCAAGAATTACAAAATCAGCGGGTATATGAAACTTCCCCAATTTCACAATCACGTCATCAACAATTCCAACTGGTCTTTTGATTGAATGATCAGCCATTTGCAATCTCATACTTGTTGGCCTTGGCATTCCTAATCCCGCTTGTTTGTAGATGGCAAGTGGCATAAATTAATGATAGCCCCATTGTCACAAAGGGCCTTGGCAAAATCACGCACCCCTATAGTTCAAGGAATAGTAAAGGCTCCCGGGTCTTCTTTCTTCTGAATGGGGTTTGTAGCAATAATAGAACTAACCCGGTGAGTCATATTCACCACCTCATTCTTGGTGGTTCTCTTCTTAGTAATCAAATCTTTTAAGTATTTAGCAAAACCAGGCATTTCTTGAAAAGCCTCCAAGAACGGTATGTTCACAAATAATTGCTTGAGAATATCGTAGAACTTCTCAAACTTGCAATCATCAACTCTTCTTGCAAGTCTTTGAGGAAAAGGAGGAGGGGGTCTAGGAATCGGCGGAAGAATGTTTGATGTTTCTTCTGCCTTTTCCTTCATCCCTTCTCGGGTCTCTTCTCGAATTTGCACAACTTCCGGAGTTTTATCAACTGCAACAACATTAGGTTCTTCAACCTCAACTCCCTTTTCAAATTCTTCCACATCAACCGCTTGGTCACCCTTTCCTTGTATTATCTTCCCAGTCCTGGTAGTGATTGCCATGATATGAAAAGTTGGGCCACTCCCACTTCCCTTTGGATTCGCAATTTTATCACTAGGAAGTGTTCCCTTTTGCTGTGGATGTTCCTCACGAGAAAGATCTCTCATTTGCATTTCCAATTTTTGAATAGCCGCAGTATGAGAGCCAACCAATTTAGTCATGTTCCTCATGGAATTATCTGATTTTTCTTGATTTTGTAGTATCCTTTCAAGCATACTTTCCAATTTAGACACACTGGAGGAACCTTGATTTGAGTACTGACCCTTCGGGGGAACATAAGGATTGGAGCTTCGATTTGAAAAGTTGTTGTTGTTGCTCCAGTTTCCTTGGTTTGAGCCACCTTGGTCAATTCGCCATTGGTGGTGACCTTGCCCTTGCGGGTTTGGCCTCCATTGATTCTGTGAACCTTGACCTTGGTAGTGCTGCCTTTGGTACCCTCCTTGAGAGTTGTTGACATAGTTTTCCTCCTCATAATCTTCATTTGGTACAGGCAGCCCATTCTCAACCACATTCACTTTCTTCTTCTGGTTTTCAGTGAACAGCTTTGTCAACACATTGACATTCGTAGCAACTTCTACAATTACTTGGTCTCGCTCTTGATTTTCCTTGATCATGTTGCTCAAGGATGGAGAGCCAATTGCAATTCCGCCTGTGGAGTCCTCAGAATGCCAAGCTTGGTTATGGATTGCCATTTTATCCAATATTTGAGTCACCCTAGCGAAGGATTTATCCATAAAAGATCCAGCAGCTGCATTCTTCGCTATTGATTGGTTCATCGGATCCAAACCCATGTAAAATTTTTCCAACAAAATGGAATCCGAAAAACCATGGTTTGGGGACCTCACCAAATATAGTTTAAAGCGATCCCACGCTTCATGTAGTTGTTCGCCTGGTAGTTGCTTGAAGAAGAAAATTTTATCCCTGAGCTCAGACTTCTTGCTTTGTGGAAACCATTTCGACAAGAAAGCTCGGACAAGTTCGGGCCATGAATGAATGGAATTTGGAGGAAGATTCTGGAGCCATTTCCTTGCGTCCCCAGCTAGAGAATACTTGAAGCATCTCAAGCCAGGGCATCGTTGGAGACATTATTCTTCTTGTGCATTGCACATACACCAAGAAATTTCTCAGAGGTTGTGTTGGATCGTCATTAGTGGAATTCTTGAAAAATCCCTTCGCTTTAAGCATCAGAATTAACCCGTGTTCCACTTTGAAGGTTGGAGCACCAATAGCAGGAGGTACAATAGCATTTGTATCCTCGATGTACTCCTCAATATCCGCAAAAGGATTTACCTCCGCATCATCACCATAGTCCGACATGTTTTCCTATCAACACCAAGCAAAACAAACAAAGTGTGATAAAGTAGAATCAGACATACAGTAAAGTATACACCAATTAGTAAGTTCAAAACTGTATTCCCCGGCAACGGCGCCAAAAGTTGATACGCTCAAATTACACCTTAATAAATAGTGTAAGCGGTCGGTGTCAAATATAATAACCCAACAAGGTTGGGGTCGAATCCCTTTTAATAGGTATGAAACTTTTACTTGATTAGCGTAATACTCAACTATAGTCATAATTCTATCAAGTAATCGTAACAGAAGTATGAATTGAATTTAGGTTTAAATAAGGACTAATTGCAATATTAAGAATATGAATAATATGATTAAAGATACCAAGGTTGTATCCCCCTTTATGAAGTATAATGGTATCGATGTCAATATGATATATTTCCAACGGAAGAATCTTTTGATATGCAATTGATGTCTAATTGACTACCTAATATTTTCCAACAGTTGGGTAATATTTCCTCTTTATAATTTTCCCAAATACAAAAGAGTTGTGATTAAGAACAATCAATTTATGCCACATTAAAACTCACTTATTCCCAAGCGATTTTATTAAACAAGGTTTAAAGCCTTGAGTCTTTGTTATTTACTTCTACCAAATTCTACCCCACTTTCCCAAGCAAAGATGGAATTCAATGGCGTTTGTTAGTGTTTGCAACCACCAACAATTGTTTAAAGAATGAGAAGTAAACAAATATCAATCAACCGTTGAAAATATATTAAATATCAAACACCCAATAACATCACACCCAATCAGGGTTCACAAACCTTAGTGTTTAGAATTAGCTACTCATGCTAAAATCTGAAATTGAAAGAATAATAATTGTCATAATGCTTACGAAGTAGAAGATCATTTACCCAAAAGCTCCCAAGATATAAAATAATTCAAGCCTTATACTTTCTGCTCTAAATGACAAGATTTCCCATAAAACCCTATTAGACCTATTTATAGAGGCCCAAATATCGAGGCGAAATTCGAACTGATTTATCGCTGAAGTCCACAATGCGACCGCATTTCTGTCGCACAACCGAAATATGGTCCGCAATTCTTACATGCCTGTCGCAGATTTCACCCCTGAGTTTTGCCTTCATAGTATTCATGATATGCGGTCCGCATTAGAGATATGCGACCGCATTCTGCATCGCGATTCCATCATACAGTAAACTTTATACTTGATATGCGGTTGATTCTGCGGTCAACATTTCAGTTATGCGATCGCATTTCTGACTCTGAACTTCACCCAAAACTCTGCTTGTGTCTGCGATATCCATGTACACCTACACGGCTCACATAACAGTTATGCGGTCGCATATGCAACCGCATTCTTGACATGAAAGTTTGCCCAGAAGTTTGTCTCAAGTTGCGATTTTGACGTGAAGCATGATGCTCGCATGTGCTGTTTGCGATAGCATAATCACCTCTGCGATGCTTTTCTGCTCTTTTCTTGTCTTTAGTTGGCTTTTTGAGCTCTTTTTCACGCTTTTAGGTCCTTACACTTGATATACTGCAAATACACTAAAATTACATAAGTATCTAGGAAATTTGCACGTAAAACAAGTTAAAATCTAAGCAAGTAGTATCAAAATGTGCCGAAATTCTCTGGCACATCACATATCTACCACAGACCGAGGCGAAAATCTGGGCAAATTTTTTGACCATTATGCAGTCCATTATGTGGCCGCACAATCAGTTTGGGGGCCGCATAAACCCTCACAGATAAAACATAAAATAATTCTGGAGGAATGTCTGCGGCGCATTATGCGACCGTAGACCGGTCGTAGAGTAAGGCAGGGGTGCTTAGTTCTAAAGGCTATTATGCGGTCGCATATGCGACTACAGACCTGCATCTCGGCTTAATTTTTTCTAAGTTTTGAACCCGAGCCCATTCTTATAAAACAACCTTGGGGATCATTTTAAAAGGGGAAACATATATTCGAGAGAGAGGGAGTGTCTAAGAGTGAAAGGGGAAGTTCCTAAGCTCATCACCTATCAATTCTTGCTCAAAGTTAAAGAATTTGCAAGAAGAATTCACTAGGTTTTCATCCTAGAGGTACGATTCTACTCCATAGCCCTAAATTTCGTGATTTTAATTGTAAATAGGTAAAAAGCCAAGAAATTCTTGGGTGTAAGAGTTGTTTATTTTACATGCATTTACCATCAAGGGTAGTGCGAATATTGTTGATCTGCTTAGGATAAACTTTGGGTAGTGGGATGAATGAATCCACCGTAGGAGGACCTTGAAACCTTAATGCACACCTAGTGTTTGATAAAATGCTCACGGGAGCTGGAACTATGAACTCCTTCCTAATTTTTGTTCAATTTTGCTATATTTCTAAATAGATCGAAATGGCTAAGATTTCCAGAACATTTTAGTAATTTAAAAAGCTCGAGGCAAGGTATGTTGGCTAAACTTCTCTCTTAGAATGAATTTCCATGATATTCTTGTAAGTCCCGAGTTGTCCATTATGAATTGACTTTTATGAATAAGTTTGGTGTCGAAATATGTATTTATATGAATATGTACAAAATGTGTTCCGGAATATTCTTATAATGTTATGTTATTCTTCGGGAGCGTGTTCAAATCATGAGTATGTATTAAAATGTTGTGACTTCAAGTCAAGCCCAAATGAAAGTGATCATATCCAATTGCGTAAGAAATCACATGTGCCTAAGACCCTAAATTGCTCAAATGTATGCTTATAGTCTTGAATAGAAATGTTTGTTGTTAGCAATCCGTGTTAATGTCTGAAAGTTGAATAGTGAGAATGAATTATGAAGTATGGCCAATGTGCCAAGAATGATATTGCGTTATGGCCAATGATGCCAATAAAATGAATTACATGTAAAACAATATGAAATGAATGGTAAATTATTTTAATGATAAATGCCTTGGGACTATCTCTTAGCCACTGAGGAAGGGTAGATCGGAACAACCTAACCTTGATACTGGTGTAGGAGTGATTGTGGGGTAAATCCCCATGTAAATGTGATGACACTGTTTCCCCTTATATGGGATGAGATTGGTGTCTTGAGATGTTCCCCCTGAAATGGGACGAGATTATTGCAAGCGAGATGTGATGTGATGTCGACCCATTCCGCGCACATGGTGGTATTGTGAGTGTATGTCTCGGGGTGGGACGGCTTAGCCGATCGGGCTGATATCAGACTCCGTGATAAAAAACAGTGGTGTATCAGTGCTACAGATCTCCCAACTTAAATTACTGATACTTACTTGAAATTTACCTTTCCCCTAACTTGATACCTTGATACCGTTTGAGTCTCTTATTGATGTCATGTTTTATTCTCCGTTTACTGTTACTCGTTCTATTGGGGGGTGTCTAGTTTTACATATTTGTACTATTCCATATGTACTAACGTCCCTTTTGTTGGAGGCGCTGCATCTTTAATGGATGCAAGTGGTTCCATCGCAGGTGGTATTAATCAGTGATAGCAGCACACCTCTCCTCAGCTTATTTGGTGAGCCCCACTTCATTTTGGGGTACTGTATCTTTTATCTTTTGTACATAGCGTTTTGAGGTATAGCCGGTGCCTTATTGCCGGCACCATCATAGGACTCTTTTGTTCCTATTGGAGGCTCCGTAGAAATAACGTGGGTTGCGTCTGTCTTTGGGAAGGTTAAACTAAGAATGTTGTAATCGTATCATCTGTTCCACTTTAACTATGATGGTACAACATACTATTTTGGAGACTTGTTAGTCTCGTAACTAATGGAAATGAACTAGTGTTCCCACATGACCAGTTGTTGTCTAATGAATGAAATGTATTCTTCTTCTTATTCATGGGTGAGTTGGGTAGAAGGTATTGTAAAGACTTGCTTGACTGGGGTATCTCGGTTGAGCGTCGGTCGTGCTCCTCAAGGTCGGGGCGTGACATCGACCTTTTTCTATTAGGTTTGTTTCATAAGGTGTTATTTGATATTTTTGAGTTGCTTTTGGTTATTTTTGAGCCGTTCGAAGGTCGATTTCCGCAGGATGGTGTTTCTAGAGTATTGTTTGGCTTGCTCGGTATTTGATTTGGCTTGCTTGAGGTCCTATCTAAATTTGGTTGAGGCACTAGTTGCCTGAGTTATTTATGATACCTATGTGCTATGGGTGTACATAGTGTGGGGGTTGAGCCCATGTGCGAGCCCCAGTGATTTATCCATGCTCGGGTAGTGTTTAGTCTATGATATGCCTTAAATTGATTGATAAGCCTCATATTGTGATGCATCTCTTATTTGGACCCCCTATTGTGAGCAATTTGAGCTATGCTTGAGGCTGTATAGAGGTTAATCTCCTGACTTAGCCTAATAGCATTATTCTCTGATGTATTCACTTGTTTTTAGCTATGATATCGCATTTGCACATGCATACATCTTAGAATGTCACTTATACCAGTCCAAGATTATAAAATTTGATATTCTTTGATCATGTACAAGTTTCCTGCATATCTCCTCTATGTGTGATATGGGTTAGACTAGTAGCCTATGACCACGCCGGGCGGATTGTGATATTGCGCTTATGACCACACCGTTCGGATTGTGATATTGTGCATGTGACTACCCTGGGAGGATTGTGATTATTACCACGTGGTTGTCCGTGCAGCACGTGACTTGTCCGTTCGGATCTAGATAGTGATATTATTAGCACGTGCATTATCCATGTAACACGTGAGTTGTCCGTGCGGTTGATATTACTAGCACATGAGTTGTCTGTGCAACACATGAGTTGTCCATTCAATGTATGGATTCGGATCGATCCCCCTAGTGTCACCCTCCCATGTACCTCTCTTGATGGTGTACACGCGGATTGTGATAAAACTGACGGGTTTCTGGTTGATGTGAGCTCTAGGAGAGTTGGTTACTGTTATTTGGATCATGTTGCATGCCACGACGGGCCTTATTGGCTTACAGTTATTTGGATCGGGCTGCACGCCGCAACTGAGTGATTTTTGGTTATTACATTTCAAGTTTACTTGCAATTTCCTTGATTGTTTACCTGATTTACTTGCACATCTTCCTTATATGCTAGATTGTTGACTGAGCAGAACACTTTAGAAAAGAATAAGCCATTTTCCCCCTATTTCCATGGAAAAAATAATTGTGAGCACCAAGGTGGCGTTACTGTAGATTTTCCTGATTTGATCATATATCTATTCTACTCTTGTAAAAAATTATGAAAAGAACAGGTGATAGCGAGTATCATTTATAATTCCTACTTCAATTACCTCATCGAGGTTAGTTATGATACTTACTGAGTACATAGGGTCGGTAGTATTCATACTACACTTCTGCACCTTGCGTGTAGATTTATGAGTTGAGATGCTGTGGATAAGGAGAGCTTGCACTGAAGATGTACCCGCATTCCGTATATGACTATCACTTATCCTTGGTAGCTTTGGATTTGAATTCTGTTGTTGTTCATTCGAAACAGATGTTGTATTTATTTTATTTCAGTTTTGTATCTAAGTCTTGGCGGCTTATGACTTGTACCACCAATCCTTGGGTTATTGTATAAAGTTCAGATAATTCATCATTTATTTCCTAATAATCTCATTTGGATTGTGTTATTGTTAATTGGCTTACCTAGCGGGTTGGCTTAGGTTCCATCACGACTAGTTGGATTTTTGTTCGTGACAGTACACCGCCAAGAGAGAAACATGGGAGGCGTCCTTGTGGATAGATCTGTATTCGCACGTCGAACGATAAAGTCCTTTTGGATAGATCTGTATTCGCACGTCGAACGGTAAAGACTTTGTGCATAATAATATTAATGTAACCATAATTGTGCGGCGTAAATCTCATGCAAATCAACATCAATCTGCTCAAAATAATGTTCCATAATCATTTCAATCTGAACCATGTTAGTCAACACCAAGGATAAACGCTTATGCTTATAAAATAACCAATAAGATGCACAAGAACATAATAACTAAGATGCGGATATGTGCTCATGATATAAAGTATGACTATGGCTAAATCAAGTATATCAATATCTCAAGAATAGGCCGTCATGCAAAATAAAGATGTTTTAAGCCTAAACATGATCTGTAGCACGGATAATTAGGCTCACGTCGGCATTCAAACAAATAAAGCATGTGTCACGAAGAAAAGACTACAAAAAGGCATACATACGCCTAAATCGACCACGAGCATGAATAAGCCACCGCACCCGCTTATACGCTCGTCACCTTGCATATATGTTAACAGGCAACATATTATAATTACCAAGCAAAGTCATATCCTAAGGTGGTTTCCCACAAACATAGATTAGGTAAAACACTTACACCTTCAAGAACAAGCTTTACCCTACAATCACGCTTTTACCTCTATATGTGACCTCCAAATGCTCTGATTCTGGCAAAATAATACTTAACAAGATAAAATAAAAGCTTAGAAATCAATTTCAAATAATAAAACTTCAATCTTTAGTTATTTCTAAAAAAGTCAACAAAAGTTAACCCAGGCCCACATGGTCAAAACCCGAGTTTTGGGCTAGATCTTGTTGACTTATATCCCACATATCCAAATATGTGATTAATTTTCAGATTCGAGTCGAAGTCGGAGTTCAAAACCTCAAATTACACTCTCTTATATTGTAGACAAAAATCCTAAAAATCACTCTTAAGTTCTATATTTAGGTGTAGAACTCAATGGGAAATCAAGATATATGATCAAATCCAAGTATAATTACTTACTCTCAAGATTATAGTGAAATTACTCTTCAAAATCTCCTTCTCTAGTTCTCCAGAACTCAAAAACGGTGAAAATGACCTAAATCCCAAAATTTGGTCTAAAATACACCAGGCAAATTCCTTAATCACGATAGGACCCCTGCGATAGTGATATAACTACTCCCCCCAAGCTACGCGATCGTGAGCGTCCTCCTACAATCACGGAAACCACTCATTCGGCCTCGAAATCCTCCTATTCGATCGCGACCCTCATATGATCGCGATTCTTCTCTAGCCTACCTCACTCGATTGCAACCTAACCACGCGATCGCGATGAACAATACTACTCCTGCCACCATCCTTCAACGCAATCACAATACACAACTCAGGGATCTCAACTTGGCTAATAATAATCTGAAAACAACCTCTAAACTCACCTAATTCCCCGGGATCCCGTTCAATCATCCCAACAAGTCCGTATATCCTATACAAACTTTAATCAAGAATAGCGCATCAAACGAAAAATCTTCAAACTTTCTTAAGTTCAAAAGCTCAACTTTTTACTATAAGCGTTGAATTAACCTTGGGCCACCCTAGGCCTGAACAAAGCATATGTACAAGTACAAAATTATCATACAAATCTAATGGAACCCTCATAACACCAACCCCAGGTTGTTAACCAACAATGTCGACTATGGTCAACTCTTTTAACATTAAGCCGCATACTAGGAATTAAATATTCTAAATCTCTCCCAAATATCTCGAAAATAAAACCACCCATCCCCACAAGTCATAAAATATCAAACAAATTTATGTAAAGTATCAAATAGGGAAAATGAGTTATAGAACTCAAAAAGACCGGTCAGGTCATTACAAATCTAACCTATTTTCTCTCCCCCCCTTTCTCTTTCTCAAACCTGGTTTTTTATTCAACCAAATAATTCTTCAAAATTTATTAAATACAAAATCACAGACATAAGAATAAATTGGGAACCTAAGATGGAAGCTTCCAAGAGCCAACTTCATTTTAAGGGCGGTATCCTTTGGATATTACTTGAAGCAAAATGCATCATAAAGATTTTAGTCATTTCATACTTATATTTTGAATTTGCGATTTTAATTATTTTAAACGGGTAGATATACGAGCTGCAGGACTTAACAAAAATACTTATTTTATGAGGTTCCATTTTGGATTCCTTTTCGAGACATAGACTTACGCTATATGCTATTCGATTATTGTTATTGATGTTGGATTATTATCATCGATCAAATTGTTCAGTTTTTTTGCCTATGGAAGAACGGTTTTAGAGCCAAACTTTTGTTAGTCTATTGAAAGCGCTAGTGACATCCATTAAAAGTTTCAAATCTTTGAATTTGAAAAATAAATTTTGTGAATATTATTTGTATGGATTGGGTAACGTTGCAAATGATTGGGAATATCCTTTGGATTTTACATCGCAATTTTAAGAGAATTTGGTGAAGATTCGAGTTAGTTTTGGTCGAAATTTCATGTTGAAACTCAAAAAAGAAAACATAAATAAATTACATACATTTTTATGTCGCGTTGTCACGATCCAAAATCCCCAACCCACCGTGATGGCGCCTAACACACCGGGTAGGCAACCGAAAACATAACAATAACGATCAAGAATAATGGAATTTCTATAAATAACATAATTCTGAAATCTCGATATAACAAAATACCGCTAATACTTGATAAATCCTCCTTGGAACTGGTAAATACATAATCATGAGCTCTAATACAGGAAAGAATGCAGCTCTACCTCGTCTCTCGAGACTCAGCATAATAAGCAAATCCACTATTGATAAGTGGTCCCAACACTTGGATCTGCACAATTAAGTGCAGCGTATAGTATGAGCACAACCGTCCCAATATACTCAATAAGTATCGTAACTAACCTCAGCGAGGTAAAAGAAGGAAGAATTATAAATGATACTTGCAATACATGTACAGTTTCATCAACTTAAGTAGTATAGAATAATAATGAGATCACGTATAAAGCACAGACGGAATTGTTTGCAGAGTACAACTATTCAAGTACTCTGCTCAGTAAATGATACATCATATAAGGGTAATTTGCAGAGTAGAACTATTCAAGTACTCTGCTCAGTAAATGATACATCATATAAGGGGTAATATGCAAATGAATCAGGTCAATAACCACGTAAATTGCAAGTAAAGATGAGATGCAAACCCAAACTGGCCAGATTTTCCTCAACCTTTCCATATCCATTTCCATCTACTGATCAGTTTTCCTCAATATCCGTGTGTGCACCATCAAGAGAGAAACATGTGAGGGTTACTTAAAGGGGATTGATCCACATCAACATGCAAGCACGGCCAACTCAATGTGCTACCAGCCCGGCATGGTCACAGGCTCAATATCATAATTCACCCGACGTGGTCACAGGCATAACAACACAATTCGCATGGCGTGCTCACAGGCATAACAATACAATCTGCCCGTCGTGGTCACATGCATCCAGTCCAAGTCATATCACACAAAAGCAAATATACAAGTACACATGTATATGATGAATGAATAACATATCTCATGATCCTGGACTGGTATAACTAACAAGCTAAAGTGTAGGCATGTGCAATATGTGCTATCATAGCTCAAATAGGAAATTTCATCACAGAATATCAATTATCAAAAGGTCATTCGGGGAATTAGCCTATGTGACACCTTAATCATGGCTCAAATAGTTCACAGCAATGTTACAAATATGAGAAACATCACAGCGTAAAGCCTAACGGTTAATCCTATCTAAGCCTAAGAACAACCGCCAACACAGATAAGTACCCCGGTGCTCGCACATGGGCTCAAACCCCACACATATGCGCACTTATAGCACGTAGCTACCACAAATAATTCAGGCAACTAGTGCCATCAACAAAGTTTAATAAGATACTTACCTCCAGCAATCCAAGTAACTCCTCTAACAAGCCCTTCCCGCGCTTATCGACCTCCGGACGATCCGAATCTAGTCAAAGTAGCGGAATACCATCAATAAAACCCATATTAGGTGATTCCAAAATATAAAGCTAAGATCTATATCTCAACCCAAAAAGTTAGCCCCAGACCCGCACTCAATTTTTAGTCCAACCATACCAAAATCATCCAATCGAACCACAAATCGACCCTTAAAACCTCAAATCTCACTCTCCAACATAGTCCAAAAATCAACAAGTTCCATCTTAGATTCATGAAAATTAGGCATAATAATCAATGGGTAATTTATATCTAGCACCAAAATCAAATAAACACCACTTACCTCTTCAATTGGGATGATAAATACTCCCAATATTGCCTAAGACCGAGTTCTGCAATTCCAATAATGAGAAAACAACGAAACGATTCAATTTTAATATCTTGCCAGTGATCCTGCTTCTACGCTCTGATGTCCGCTTCTGCGGTCAAGATATGCATCTACACTTTTCAATTAATTCATAACCAATTGCTTCTGCGGTACATCCCCGCTTCTGCGGGTCCGCACCTACGGAAGCCTGCCGCATCTGCGGTCCTAGCCCTCCATGTCCCTGTCGGGTGGCATGCCTGGTAGGTCTGCAGGAAACACATCTAGAAAGTCTCTCAGTACCGGAATAAACACAATGGTAGGAGTGTCAGCACTAACATCCCTCAAAAAGGCCAAATATGCCACACGTCCCTTCTCAACCATCCGTTGAGCCTTCATATATGAAATCACTCTGCTGGGAACATAATTCAGGTGAACCTCTCAACTCAACCCTAGGCATCCCCGGCATCACCAATGTAACACTTAGCGTGACATGGTGACAACCCATCCGTGCCTAAAATCACGTCAATATCAACCATGCTAAGCAGTAAATGAGCAACACTCTTCTCTTATACCATAATAATCACCACACCTGATCGATACACACTGTCCACAACAATAGAATCACCCACTAGTGTATATACATGGATAGGCATAACTAAAGAATCACGGGGCATACCAAAATAACGAGCAAAGTATGATGACACAATGAATAAGTGGAACCAGAATAAAATAATACCGAAGCCTCCATGTGGCACACTGAGACAATACATGTGATCATGGCATTGGAAGCAACTGCCTCTAGCTTGGCTGGAAATGCATAGCTACGGGCCTGACCACCACTTGATCGACCTCCCCCTCTAGGGCGGCTTCGACCTGACTGAGCCCCACCCTGAGCTGGCTGTGCGGGTGGTCTAGCTGCTGACTAAAGTCATAAGTTGAGAGCTCTTTTGTGGAAAGCTACTCAAATGTATTAGGCAATATCACTTAAACTGACTCAAGTCTCTGCACTCATAACAACCCCTCCTGAAAAGCTACTGACCTTAATAGCCTGAAGAACTACATGTGGAAACCTAGGCAGATGGAGCACGCTAAGGACTCTTGGCCGGCAATTCACTGAATGATGACTGAGCTAGGCGTGCATTGCAGGAACTTTGGCTAACTGAGGAACCACGACGAACATGGCGAGCTGCCTGAACAGGTCTAGAAGAATGACCTCTGCTGTAATAGGACTGGCCTCCAAATGAGGCACTACTTAAACAACCTGAACTACGAGTCCTCTTGCCCCCCCCTCCTCACGCTTCTACTTGCGAACCAGCTCTAAGCATCTAGCAATCTGGACCACCTGGTCAAACCTAGCATCCGTCGCCACTTCTTGAGCCATACTGAAACGTAACCCATAGTTGAGGCCATCAATGAACCTCCTAATATTGTCCCTCTCAGTTGAAACATACCATACTACATCACGAGCCACATATGCGAACCTCATCACATACTGAGTCACTGTCATACCATCCTGGCGTAGCTACTCAAACTGCCTACGCAACTCGTCTCTGCGAGTCTATGGGACAAACTTCAACAAGAAGAGAACTGAGAAGTCATGCCATGTAAGTGGTGCTGCATCGGCTGGTCTACCCAACTCGTATATCTGCCACCTTCTGTAAGCTGCCCCTTCAGCTGAAAAAGCAGTGAATGCGACCCCACTGGTAACAAAAATACCTGTTGTGCGAAGAATCTGCAGACACTGATCTAGAAAATCCTGACTATCCTATGACTCTGTCCCACTGAACTCTAGAGGCTTAAGCCTCCCAAGCTGCTATAATCTCTTTTGCTCCTCATCGCTCATAGTAAACCAACCTCGGCCCAAGCTATAGCAGCCGGTTGAGCCGGCAATACACCTTGTGTCTGGTGACCTTGGGCAAGCTGTTATGGAGTACATGTGGTAGGAGACGAGGCACCTCCACGTACCTGTGAAGTAGTTGGCGTAGCTAGAATCGAGACCTTCTGAGCCAGGCTCGTGCACATAGTTAAAATGTTGGCTAAGGCCTCCTGAAGGCCAAGAATAACAATGGACACTACAGGTGCCTAAGTTGCTCCCTCTGACTCAACAACATCTGGTGCCTGCTCCTCAGTTGGAGCAATCGGTGGCTCGACAGGTGCTGCTCTAGCTGTAGTACGAGTCGCACCTCGGCCTCTACCGCGGCCCCGGCCTCTCGCGGCCCTAACTGGTGGTACTGGTGGTAGTCCGCCTGACCTGGTCGCATGTGTCCTCACAATCTGTGAGAATGGAATAGTCAAGCTCAAATTTGGGAAACAACAAATTCACAAGAGAAGAATACAAGAAAGTAAGTTTCTTAAGTACTGAAGTCTCCGTACGAATCCGTAAGACTCCACTAAACTTGCTCATGACTTGTAATACCTATGAACCTAGGGCTCTAATACCAACTTGTCACGACCCAAAATTCCTAACCTATCGTGGTGGCGCCAAACACACTGGCTGGGCAAGCCGAAACATAACAATAAAGAACAAAAATAATGGAATTTATAGAAATATCATAAGTCTGAAATCAAGATATAACAAAATCCCGCTAATAAATGATAAATCCTTCCAGAACTGGTAAATACATAACCATGAGCTCTAATATTTGAATACAAATCCGAAATGAGTAAGTATAATATTGCCTGGAAAAAAAAAAGACAACATTACATTACAAAAGAGACGCCAAGTTTGCGGGCGAATGCAGCTCTACCTCGTCTCAGGAGACTCAGCTCAACAAGCATATTGCTAATGATAACTGGTCCCAACACTCGGATATGCACAATTAAGTGCAGAGTGTAGTATGAGCACAATCGACCCAACATACTCAATATGTATTGTAACTAACCTCGGCGAGGTAAAAGAAGCACGAATTATAAATGATACATTCTATACCTGTATACAAGTACAAAATAATAATGTGATCAAGTATAAAGCATAAAAGCAACTGTCTTTGTGTGTGTGTGTGTACAATTATTCAAGTACTCTACTTAGTAATTGATACATCATAAGGGTAATACTCAAATGAATCGGATAAATATTTAAAGAAATTGCAAGTAAAGACGAAATGCAAAATCCAAACAAACACTGGCAAGATTCTCCTCAACATTTCCATATCTGTTTCCATCCACTGATCAATTTTCCTCAATATCTGCGTGTCTACCATCAAGAGAGAAACACGGTATGGTGACCCTAGGGGGATGGATCTATATCAACACGAAAGTACAGCCAATTTAACGTGCTACCAACCTCGGCGTGGTCATACACTCAATATCATAATCTGCCTGGCGTGGTCACAGGCATAACAGTGTAATCAACCCGACGTGGTCACAGGCATAACAACACAATCCGCCCAGCATAATCACAGGCATAAACAACATAATCCACCTGACGTGGTCATAGGCATAAAAACACAATTCGCTCAGCGTGGTCATAGGCATCCAATCTATAGCATATCACACATAAGCAAATATACAAGTATACATGTATATGATGAATGAATCACATATATCATGCTCCTTATCTGGTATAACTAACATGCTAAAGTATAGACATGTGCAAAGTGTGCTATCATAGCGCAAATTGTCAATTTCATCGCAGAAATAACGATTATAAAGTTCATTTAGGGAATTAGCCTCAATGCAGCCTCAATCATGGCTCAAATAGTTCACAACAATGTTGCAAATATGAGAAACATCATATCTTAAAGCCTAATGGTCAATTCTAGGAATATCTTAGCCTAAGCATAACCCAAACATGAATAAGTACCCCGGTGCTCGCACATGGGCTCAAACCCCACATATATGCGCAATCATAGCATGTAGCTATCACAAATAATTCGGGCAACAGTGCCTCAACCAAGTTTGATAAGATACTTACCTGAAGCAAGCCATATCACTCCTCTAACAAGCCCATCCTGCGCACATCGACCTCCGGACGATCTGAATCTAGTCAAAGTAATGCAATACCATCAATAAAAGCCATGGGAAGTTATTCTTAATGATAAAGCTATGATCTTTAACTCAAGTCAAAAAGACAACCCAAAAAAATAACCCCCGGCTCGCACCTTAGAATCCGAAAAAATTGACAAATTTCGAACACCCTTCAATTTCGAATCCAACCATACTAAAATCATCAAATTCCAATGACAAATAGACCCTCAAATCTCACTCTCCAATAACCTAGTCCAAAATTCCCCAAGTTCCTTCTTACATTCATGAAAATTAGGCATAATAATCAATGGGTAATTAATATCTAACACCAAAATCAAAGAAACATTACTTACCTCTTCAATTGGGATGAGAAATACTCCATAAATCGCCTAAGACCGAGTTCCGCAATTCCAAAAAAAGAAGACAATGAAACCCTTCGATTTTAATATCCTATTAGCGATTTCGCTTCTACTGTCAAAACTACGCATCTGTGCTTTTCACTTAATTCCCGATAACCCGATTATGCGTCCCCGCTTCTGCGGGTCCGCACCTGTAGAAGCCTGCCGTATCTGGGGTCCTTGCCCTGCCTGTCCTCTTCCGCTTTTGCGATCATTTATCTGCATCTGCATGCTCGCAGATGCGGTCAATCTTTGTACCAGCGACCTTCACCAGCCCAGCCCTAAAACGTACCTGCGATCAAATGATCTGCATCTACGGACTTCCCATAGGCTTTCCCACCTCGCGTCTATGACTCTTTTGCCGCACCTGCGGTTCCGCATTTGCGGCCAAGCCCACCAAAAATTGATCTGTTAACCATCAAAAATACTCCCAAGGCCTTCGGGATACCATCAAAACATACCAACAAGTCCTAAAACAGAATACGAACCTACTTGAAGCCTCAAATCACATCAAAATCACGAATTACACATCGATTAAAGCCTTATGAATTAATAAACTTCCAACTCCTAAAACTAATGCTGAATCACATCAACCAGATTCTGAATCAACTCAAATTTTGCACACGGGTCATCAATGACACAATGGACCTACTCAAACTCCCAAAACTAAAATCTGAACCCGATGTCGACAAAGTCAACTCTCGGTCAAGCCTCTCTACCTTCCAAACCTTCAACTTTTAAACTTTTGCCAAAAATAATCAAATAATTCTACGGACCTCTAAAACAACATCCGGACATATGCCTATGTCTAAAATTGCCATACGAAACTATCAGAATCATCAAAACTCCATTCCAGATCGTTTACATAAAAGTTAAACTCCGGTCAACTCTTCCATGTTAAGCTTTCAACCTTGAGACTAAGAGTACCAATTCAGTCCTAAACATCCTCGAAACCAAATCCGCCATTCCGGCAAGTGACATAACCACGAATAAATATGGACGAAGAGATAAACAGGGGAATAGCGCTATAATACACAAAACGACTGGCCGGATCCTTACACGTGTGTACAACTGATATACAAATATATACAACTAACATAATGTTATACAAGTTTTATATAATTTATAATTAAATTGTAGCTTTTTGAGTGGATTCAGTACAATAAAAAATTATATTCAAGTTGTATATAAATTGTAATTTTTGACCTTATTTGTATATATTTTGTAAAAATCTTTAGTTACTTTTTATAAATAGGAAAATCTAGCTAAAACAGGGTAAATAAGTTTAAAGTTTTCAATACATACGAAAATATCCCATCAATTATTTTATTATGAGCAAATTTGGCTACAAGTGCAATTATTATTAATCTTCAAAACACTACATGAATCAACACTGCTTATAATTACATAATGGCATGAATGTTTAACCCCAAAAAGAGTTTTTGAAGTCAAAGCAATTAAATATAATAATTCGGGTTTCTAATAATCAATTGACTTCACTTTTCAAATATAATTGATATGAAAAGGGAACATCATAATAATAGTAAAAAAAAAAAACTGAGAGAATAATGGAAATAGTAATCTTATTGATAATTGTAGCCTTTTCTGGAAGGAAGGAGATAATCCTCAAACAATAGTGAATAATAAAAGAATCCTATAATTGACAATATGACTTAGTGAAAGTTTTTATGGGGATATAAGTTATGTAAGGGTTTTAAATGGTACTACTACTCGTAATCATTTGCCTTGTTTAGATCTTGTTCGTTACTATCATTTACTGTATTAATTTCCCATTACCTGGTTGATTTGTAACAGTTGGTATAATGGTAGCAAATCGTGTGTAATATGGAATTGATTGATCCGTTCCTTATTCCCAGCTATTAATGGTTTTGATTTTCAGTCCCCTGGATATTCTCATATGTTTAGCACCGAGGTTAATAGGTACGCATTCATAAATAACCACGAGGGTGTTGTTTCTACTTTATGAATACGTTATTCTTCTGTTGCATTAACTCCCATGATAGCTGATGATGATACCCAATTTTGCCCTAATATTTTATAATGTATTTCATATACTTTGAAAATATCATTCTACACTATTACCTAGCTTATAGGGGCATAAAAGTATTTTTTATAATTTTAAAAGCTTTAAAATTTATTTTCTTGCATTCAAATATTTATTAATTATCTCTTCAAATTATTTTAGGGTGTTTTAACCATCTAAATTTAATATCTGTATCCACATGCATCTTATAATATTTTAATCCATTTTTAAATAATTATATTTCCCTTTTTATTATATTTGTGATAATAGCCTATATTCTCATAGTGCTTACATTTCATTGTATTATTTCTGTCTAAAGAGCATCTTCATATCTTATAACCCTGAATATTATTTTTATGTATTTAGTGTCTTACATAATATTTTTATTTATTTAATAGTAATTTTTATAATTTACTTCATGTATTTTAAATTATAGCCCAACATAGCGCTTATTCTCGGGCCAATTAAGGTCCAAATGACAGGCCCATCCCAATTGATCCCTAGAAGACCAAAATAGATGACCCTCTTTAAGACCCAGTCGCGACCCAATAAAACAACCCGCCCCGCCTATTCTTTAATCTTGGCCGTTGATCTCTCAAGATCAACGACCGATGTTCACCCACCCCTTTTAATTAATCAAACCCTAAAACCCTACCCATTTCTCCTAAGCCGGCACCCCCAAACTATCCCTATCCTCCTCTTCTCTCTTCTATAAAACCCTAGCAGCTGCCTCCCTTAATCCTTTCCAATTCGGACCTTAATATGAAATCATTCCATAATTCCCTTACCTTATGGGCTCTGTCTCGTTGTTACACACATGATTATGGTATTACTTAATACTTGCCAATTTTTGGCAAGTACTAGGCTTTGAATTAGGGAAAACTAGCTTCATTCGTTGAGATCTAGACGATATTTCATCAATATAATTCATAGCAACGCTATATGGGTCCGATTCCCCAAGACCTTTGGGCAATCTTTGATTTCTCTCAAACTAGGGTTTGTCTGGTTTTTCTCCTAATCCGATTCAAAATTGATTTTTGCATGATCTTCTTTCCTTTATTGCGTGTAATCGACTGTTTTCCTTGTTTGTTCATTTAAATTTTACTACTAAATAAACCCCTTCCCTAGATACCCAAAAATAGATGAAATTACTGTTTTTCTCTCTCTCACTCTCACTCATTCTACACCATTCTGATACTTGGGCTCTTAGTCGGCTGAAAGCCAAGGCCACCAGAGTTTGACTGTTTGACCACTCTCAGAGTGAGCACTGCCCGAGGTTCACCTGACATCCGTGGGAACTCCGACACACTCAGATGGTTGGGATTACTGTTATTCTCTCTTTGCTACTGATAAGCAAGTTGCTGTTGGCATCTAGTTTTCCATGTTATTTGCTCGTTAATTCAACAAACTGGTAATTACTGAGATTCTTGCAATTTCATTATCTCTTGCTTGTGTTCATACTTTGTATGCTCATGTCATTTAGGCCTTTGTGAATCAATATGCTACTGTTTGCCTCTGTTTGCATTCCTATTTGCTTTGGAATGATTCAGTACTCCTGTGCTTTTCTAGCATCTAAAACTGTTTGAACCCTAAGCTTAGAGGCATACCCATTATATGTGCGCAATGTCAATGATTTCTGACAACCTTTAGCCTGCTCAGTCTTCTAATCACCTTTTGTTTGTCATGAGTCCCTTCTCATGCCTTGCTTTGGATTCTTATACTGAAACCCTTAGAGGAGTGTCTCCTGCCCAAAACTTGCTTGAAAGAACTTGTTTCTGCTGAATCCTGTATCTACGATCTACTGCTTTCCCTACTCTATGTCTACATGAACCCTATGTGTTATAACCCATATTTGTACGTGTTATATTACACCGTAAGATAGTCTACCTTGGTTCGAGAAGAAAATTACCTTTGAGACAATAAGATTTTAGTCCTATTGGTCCTAAACGATGCAAAGGTGTATAAGGGCGGTTAACAAGTATTAGAGGATAAACGAGTTAAGGATTTTGTAACTCGCATTTTTGGGAAAATCGAGAGGTGTTTAACATTACCAATATGTCATGTTTTAAGGTATTTGAATGATATGATATCCGTTTCATAAGTCTTGAAGTCAAACGAGTTATGAAACAAAAGTCGACAAAAGTTGTCGCAACTTAGGTTCAAAATTTTACTTAAACGATAGGTAAAATATTTCTGCAATTTTCTCCCAATTTACAAGGAATTACGGGGTGATCTACCTACCAAATCTATGAGTCTAGTTTCCAATGCTTCAAACCGTTTGTCAATACGATCTCGGAGTATTGAGATAATTATATTTCCGTAGAACTGCGCAGGCTGGTAGGTGACAAGTAGGTGCATCACCTACTTGCCAAAATTAAGGGCTAAAAGTTAAAAGCCCCAAGTCGGTTAAGAGAGGGCTTTTAAAAACTTGTAAAGCCTGATAATTCACTATCATTCCACAGCTTCAAAACCTAAAAGAACCCCTGCAACCCCTCCCCAAAATAATACCACACAAACCCTAATCGATTTTCCCCTCTTTCAAGTTCTAGCTGAAGGTAAACCCTAGAGTTTGAGGAACCAAAGCAAGGGCTGAGTTATCTAACAAGCAAGGTGATTTTACTGCTCTATTTAATACATGTTTTCTACTGTTAAGTCTTGGTAAGTCGTTCTATGTGTGTAAGAACTCACGGGACGGTGATCGGAAGCCGTGGGTTCGAGTTATTCACTTGTAGCGGATTGTTTTGTGAACTGTTTTGTGTTGCTGTAAAGCAGCGTGTTATACTACTGATTTGTGGAGTTTTGGATGAGGAAGGGTGTGGAGAAACACCATATATGTTTAGGGTTGTGGCCTGATAGTTGTTCATACCATTTCCGGATCGTTTGACACGACTATAGTGGCCATTGTACGTATGAAGTGATTGGTTTGTGTGTGGACTGTTTTGGGAGGTTCAATATGATTCTTATTGATGTTGTTTGGCTGTTTGGTGGCTGTTTTGACTTGTGTGAAGTCATATATATAGGGGAGGTGCTGTCCGTTTTATTGCAAAATAGGATACAGTCGATACATAATAGTTGCGACGCCTGAACGATAACGCTAGTGTCCTTTCTCTTATTGTAGACTAAGAAGTCGTGGAAGTTTCATAGCTTGAGATTGGAAAGTATTGCAAGGTATGTGAGACTATCCTTTTCCTTCTTTTGCACGACTCTGACTGTACACAATGCAATGAACGAACCCCAAAGATACTCTACTCTTAGAAGGTAGCAGTACGTATATTGTTTCCCCTCATATGGGAGGATTGATATGTTCTTATTTTACCATGGTAGTATGACTCTTATGAGTCCAGCATGCATTATCTATTTTACTCTACCGAGCCGCGCTATTGTCGGCCAGGTATAGCACCTATTGTGCAACTATACATATGTATATGTTTTACTCTACTTAGTCGCGCTATAGTCGACAGCTATGTTACTCTACCGAGCCGCGCTACAGTCGGCCGGGTATGGCACCTATTGTGCAACCACTGATCAGTTGGGTATAATGATGAGGAGGCCCACAGAGGCATATGTATGAGATGATGATGGCCCATAGAGGCGTATATATGTATATGATGATTTTCAAAAGGATATAAATATATGTATATGCATATGCATGTCAGGCATGACATGGTTAGTCGCCCTCAGAGGCATTCAGATGGTACAGGTTGTATGTCTCTTACCCTGATGCTTATCATTGTTCTTACATTATGTTTCCTGTCTTACATACTCAGTACATTATCCGTACTGACGTCCTTTATTGTGGACGCTGCATGTCGTGCTGCAGGTCCAGGCAGACAGATAGACGAGGCTTCCCCACCACAGTAGGCTTCCCAGTTCAGCAGATATTGGCGAGATCCATCCTTCGGACTTGCCACAGTCTTGGTATGCATTTTGTTGTAGGCATTATGGGCACGTCGGGGCCCTGTTCTGACGTAGGTTGCATTATGTACGTTTTTTTTGTAGAGGCTCATAGACAAGTGTCAATTTATGCATAGACAAGTAATGGGTTGGCTTATGTACAGTTGAATTGCCTTGTCGGCAAACGTATATATTTTATTTTATGGTTTTGCATTGCAGCCTTATGGGCCATATTATGTATATAAGTATGTTCGTATCATGGCATGACGTCTCGGTTCATTGTAATTATTGTTCGAGATTATATGCATATGACAAGCCTTATAGATAATAAGGAAAGTTAGATGAAGGGTACGCCGATGCCCATTGAGTAGGGTCCGGTGCCAGTCGCGGCCCTCCAGCTTGGATCGTGACAAACGTGGTATCAGAGCAGGTCTGTCCTAGGGGTTGTCTATGAGTCGTGTCTAGTAGAGTTTTGATTATGGATGTGTAGCGCGCCACATTAATAATCAGGAGGCTGCATGACATTTAGGATTGTTACCTTTTTCCTGAATCTAGATCGTGCGCAGAGCTGAGCCGTAAGTATTCGTTGCTAATATTAACCATGTTCTTTTCAGCGATGCCCACGACTAGGAAGCAAGTGATTAATAGGCGCCTTGATTTAGCTACGGGAGAGGGTACCAGTCAGGTGCCTCCCGCCAGAGCAGGCCATAGTGAGCCTCAGAGCGAGATGCCGTCGCAGACCTCATCTACTCCTTCTCCACCAGAGGATATAAGAAGGCATCCAGCATCTCCAGTTCCTCCATCTGGTACTACAGACCAGGATATGCGGAGTGCAGTACAATTGCTGACCAGCTTGGTAGCTGCTCAGGCTCAGAGGCAAAATACCGGTGCTACTGATAAACCGGTCAGTGCGAGAGTTCGGGATTTTATTAATCTAGATCCTCCAATGTTTACCGGATCAGACCCCAAGGAGGACCCACTGACTTTTATTAATCAGGTTCACCGTACACTGCGGGTTATGCATGCTAGTGATACGGAGGCAGTAGAGTTGGCTTCTTATCGGTTACGGGATCTAGCAGTCTTCTGGTACGATAGTTGGGAGAGATCTAGGGGTCTAAATGCTCCCCCAGCTGTGTAGAAAGAATTTTCTGAGGCATTTCTTCGTCATTACCTGGCAGTTGAGGTACGACGAGCCAAACTTGATAAATTCTTGAACCTTAAACAAGGTAATATGAGTGTACAGGAGTACAGTATGCAGTTTGATTCCTTGGCAAGGTACGCTCCTCACATGGTGGCCGAGATGGGGGATAGGGTTCATTTGTTTGTGAACGGATTGGCACCACACCTAATAAATGAGTGCACGACTGCATCCTTGATAGAGGGCATGGATATTTCTCGTATTCAGGCATATACCCAGACATAAGAGGGTCGTAAGCGGCAGCAAAGAGCAGACAGGGAGCAGGATAGGGGTCAGCTTAAGAGGACGAGGTTTGCAGGGTATTCTGGTGACTTAAGAAGCAGTGGCAGACCCCAGTTTCTGAGGAGTTCGGCACCATCTGTAATTAGTGCCCCTCCACAGTTTCAGAGACCTCGATATGATTGATTTACCTATTCGGGTCCAGGTCAGAGTTCGCGGGCATCAGGCTTGCAACATTACAGGGTTACTAGTCAGACGAGACCCCTAACACCTCGTTGTGATCAGTGCGGAAAGGCCCACGTTGGACTGTGTCGTCAAGGTTCCGATCTATGCTATTCTTGCGGACAGCCTGGCCATATAAGGCGGGATTGTCCTAACAGAGGAGGTGGTGGTATGGCTCAGCGAACGGCATCTGGAGCGAGTTCTTCTTTTTCAGTGCGCCCTTCTGGGCAGAATATGCAGACATCGGCTGGCAGGGGTAGAGGCAGAGGAGGAGTGTCCAGTTCAGGCAGTCAGCAGAACCGTATATATGCATTGTCGGGCTGTCAGGACCTAGAGTCATCTCCGGATGTGGTTACAGGTATATTATCTGTCCTTTCCACTAATATGTATGCCTTGATAGATCCCGGTTCTACATTGTCGTATATTTCTCCGTTTGTTGCTAGCGAGTGTAATAAAGGGCCTGAACTATTACGTAAGTCATTTGAAGTATCTACGCCCGTGGGTGAGCCTGTGATAGTTAAACGGGTATATCGAGATTGTGATGTGATGATTCATGACCGCCATACGTTAGTTGATTTTCATGAATTGGAGATGGTTGATTTTGATATTATCATGGGTATGGATTGGCTGGCTTCCTGCTATGCTAATGTAGATTGCCGGACGAAGATTGTTCATTTTAGTTTTCCAGGCGAGCCTGTTATTGAGTGGAAGGGCAATGTTGCAGCGCCAAAAGGGAAGTTTATTTCTTACCTTAAGGCTCGGAAGATGATTGCGAAAGGATATATTTATCATCTGGTGCGAGTGCAAGATATGGAGGCGAAACCTCCAATTCTTCAGCAATTTCTTGTTATTAATGAATTCCCTGATGTATTTCCTGATGAACTTCCTGGCCTTCCTCCCGAAAGGGAAGTCGACTTTGCTATTGATGTACTTCCAGATACTCAGCCTATATCTATTCCTCCGTATAGAATGGCCCCTGCTGAATTAAAAGAATTGAAAGTTCAATTGAAGGATCTTCTAGATAAAGGTTTTATCAGGCCCAGTATTTCTCCGTGGGGTGCACCGGTGCTATTTGTTCTTAGGAAAGACGGTTCGTTGAGAATGTGTATTGATTATCGTCAGCTCAACAAGGTGACTATTAAGAACAAGTACCCGCTTCCCAGAATCGATGATTTATTTGATCAGTTACAGGGTGCGAAGTACTTTTCCAAGATCGATCTTCGGTCTGGATATCACCAGTTGCGAGTCAAAGAGCAAGATATCCCGAAAACGGCTTTTCGGACCAGATATGGCCATTATGAATTTCTTGTCATGTCCTTCGGTCTCACTAATGCGCCAGCAGTTTTTATGGATTTAATCGAATCGGGTCTTCAAGCCATTTCTTGACATCTGTGTGATTGTGTTCATTGATGATATTCTGATATACTCTAGATTAGAAGCGGAGCATGCAGATCATTTGCGAGTTGTATTGCAGACGCTGCAACATCATAAGTTGTATGCTAAATTCTCTAAATGCGAGTTTTGGTTGAATTCGGTGGCATTCCTTGGACATATCGTCTCAGATGAAGGCATCAAAGTGGATGGTCAGAAGATCGAGGCAGTAAAGAATTGGCCGAGGCCTACAACTCCTACGGAAGTGCGTAGTTTCTTGGGCTTAGCTGGCTATTATCGTAGGTTTGTGGAGAATTTCTCTTCTATTGCTGCACCCTTGACGAAATTGACACAAAAAGCAGCTAAGTTTCAATGGTCTGATGCTTGTGAAAAGAGCTTTCAGGAATTGAAGAGTCGATTAACGTCAGCACCTGTTCTAGCACTTCCTGAAGGATCGGAAGGCTATGTGGTATACTGTGATGCGTCAAGGGTTGCATTGGGGTGTGTTTTGATGCAGCACGGCAAGGTTATAGCATATGCTTCAAGGCAATGAAGGAAGCATGAGCAGAATTACCCGACTCAAGATCTCGAGTTGGCAGCCGTTATATTTGCCCTGAAAATATGGCGTCATTATCTTTATGGAGTTCATGTTGATATTTACACAGATCATAAGAGTTTGCAGTATATATTCAAGCAGAAAGAGTTAAACTTGAGACAACGAAGGTGGCTTGAATTACTAAAGGACTATGATGTTGATATCTTGTACCATCCGGGAAAGGCAAACGTCGTAGCTGACGCCTTGAGTCGTAAGTCCATGGGTAGTTTGAAACATGTGGAAGCTGATAAGCTAGAGATGACCAAAGATCTATATCGATTGTCCAGCCTGAGTGTGCGGTTACTTGACACAGGTGACAAGGGTGTTGTGGTTCAGAAAGCTGCGGAGTCATCGCTAGTAGCTAAAGTGAAAGCACGACAGTTTGAAGATCCCGAATTGGTTAAGATCAAGGAAGGCATCCCTTTTCAGAAAAAGCAATTGTTCAAGATATCAGATGACGGAGTTCTTAAATACAAAGGTCGATGGTGTGTACCTAATGTTG
>MCJB01038324.1:0-16563 GCA_002018475.1 Nicotiana obtusifolia
TATATATATTTATATATATATGTATATATATATATACAACACTTATATATATATATACATTATATACAACACTTATATAAAGCAATATCTATATATTTATATGTATATATAGATGTATATATATACACATATATACAATACTTATATAAACCAATATCTATATATCTATATTCATATATATATATATATATGTATATATATATATATATATCTATAGATATAGATATGAATATACATTATATACAATACTTATATAAAACAATATATTTATATAATACATATACATAGTTTATATGTATATTTATATACAATATATACAACATATATATATAAAAGGCTTATTAAAAAAAATTTCGTTGTTTAAAAAAAAAAAAAAAAAACCCCGTTAGGCCCGTTGAGCCCGCGGGCCCGGCCCGTAGCGGGCCTAGGCCCGTAGTGGGCCGGTCCCTACCCACGAGCCCGCCAGGCCCGGGACGCTAGGCCCAAGCCCGCCTCAGGCCCAGGCCCAGGTCCGCCAGGCCCGTTAGGCCCAGGCCCGCGGTAGGCCACAGCTTTACTATAAATGTATGGTAGCTTTCTTCATGGTCAACAGTTAATGGCCAAGGCTATGCGTGTGAAGTCCTCAACCAAATCTAACTTACATAATAATATGACAAATTTGCCTTTCTTGTGTTCTACCAAGAGCAAGTTCTAGAGAAATGGAGATTCATTTGTCTAAATATTACGCTGCTACTTCATGTTGTTAAGAGAACTATCAATACTTAGCTATGTTTTTAGTTTTTCAATCATAGAAGTATTGCGCGGCTTCTTCTTCATTTTGCCTCTCAATTGTTCTCTATTGTCATTTCTTTGCAGTAGCTTCCAAAATTATAGCCACAACAGAATACATAACCACAACAATATATAGTGAAAACTACAGCCAAAAAAGAAGAAAATCCCGTTGAATAGTACATTTGAGTCATACTCCCGCTTCTAAATTAGTATAACTAGTGGTAGATGGCCTAGGGTGCTTATCGAACGGATAATTACGCTTAGCGGTTCGGATTAACGGTTATCGAATTATAAATATAGTAATCCGCTAGCCATCCAATAATTAAGATAATGGGCAGATTGGCGCATTAACAACTATCGGACGGTAATCGGGCAGTTTATCGGCTAAACCAAATAGAAAATTTTTGAACAATCATTGAATCAATACCAAACAATTTCAAATCAATATCAAAATTGTAATACCATCTAAGATCTAACCAAACGGTTTTTTTGAATTGAAGAGTCTTCAAAGACTACTCATACTGTTATACACGTATTAACCAAATTTTTAATACCATCCAAATTACTCATACAGACATACCGTATTAATTATTCAGATTTCAATTTTTTGACTTCTCAGTTTTCAGTTCAAGAGAGAGACGAGATTAACAACCTCTCTGCCTCTGATGGCTGCAGACAATTGAGAATTATAAAATAGAGATTAGGGTTTAGCTATTTAGATCAATAGTACTTTATATACATAGAGGTAAAATTTTAAATATAAAATTCTTAACGGGTTAACGATTTACCCGATAAAAAAATTGAGTAATCCACCCCCAAACCGTTAAGCCGTTAATTATAAAATTTCAATCCATTCATCATCCATTATCCCGACATTCCGATACCAACAAGTCAAAAAATTATTGATTCGATTTGATTAACAGTTTAGGTTGGATTTTGAATAGCCCTAAGATGGCCCGTGCAGAGCTCGGTCCGAGGATAAAATGTAAATTCATTAAACTTAGTGTAGAATATTGTTAATGACATTGGTGGGTGAACTGGCTCATTTTAATTCCTTTTTTAATTATGTGTACTCTTTCGTATTGATTTTTCATTAATATTCATTTAATCAAACAAAGAAAAGTATAACTACCTAAATTCACAGGTACTTTCCTATCTTGTGGAACCTACGACCATTAGATTATTAGGTTCACATTGAACTCGCTTATTCTACTAAAACTAAGAGTGACGGCAATTGCAGTTGCATTTATAAATTAGTTATACGTATAACTTTTGCAATGTAACGTTGGAGCCAATCGTTATAGAAGTAGCTTGAAAGACAGTATGTTAAATTTCCCCTTCGCATGCCAATATATTCAGCGGAAGTGCCTTTAACGCACTTAGTTTATATTGGTTAGCTAAGACTTGTTGCTCCCTATTTTCTAATGAGCCAACTATATTCAAACAACTACGTTTCTCCGTTAATTTGATATTCATCGCATAAGCTTTTTGTTAGTCACCTTTATCGTCAATTCAACATTCATCGAGAAACTCATACATATAAGTATGGCATAATTTTTTTTTTAAATTTATGTGATATTAAACACTTATAGAAAGACATTAATACTCTATACGATGATATAATCATCTTCTTATTCCTCATCCCACACATCATCATCGTTATCTTTTTCTTCTTCCTCTTTCTCTTTCTCTTCCTCTTCCTTTCTGCTCCTCCCTTCCCATTCTCCCCCTTTCCTCCCCATCTACCCTCGCACTACTCCCCTCTTCTCATTAAGCCTCTTTTAACATAAATTAAGCTAATGTATGGGTGATTAAATAAGTATGTATTTGAACCATAAAAGATACAAAATTATTAAAGATATTAAGAGCCCATTTGGATATAGATTTTTTTTATTTTTTTTCGAAAATTTATTTTTTCTAAATCAGTGTTTGGTCATAAATTTTTCAGTTTTCACTTTGAAGATAAATTTTTGAATTTTTCGAAAATTTGAAAAACTCCAAAAAGATGTTTTTCAAAATTTTCGCTCAAATCACTCACAAAATTTTAAAAACAACCTAAAATAATATTCATGTCCAAACACAACTCTAATTTTTAAATTACTATTTATTTTTATTTTTTTAAATTTTGCAATTCTTAAGTCCAAATGCCCACTAAAAGTTACCAGACACTAAATATAAAGGTGTGATTGAGTGAACTTCCTTAGCAAGTACAATTACCTTTCACGGGGTAGGCGACGTGTTTATATTTCATTAGTTGCACTATTTTCTGCATTTTCTTCTCTTCTTCCTCTTTTTTGTTGTTCTTCTCCTCCTGCCATGAAAGCTAGATCCACATAAAGTGTTTTATGCTGTTGAATGCTAGACTCACGTGATGTGTGTAATGCATGACTAAAATAATACGAGTCACTATCTCAATGATTAACAAATACACCATCTCGTGAGTAGACAAAGGCGAATTTAAAATTTAAAATTTGTGCGTTCTAAAATTTAACTCTCTTAAATTATTCGATTCACACTTATAATTTATACATATCAAATAAATTTATAAGAAAAATATAAAATTTGAGCCAAAACAGCTGAATTCGACGAACTGGCTTTCGGGCTAATAGCTTCGCCCATGTGAGTAGAGGACATGTTCATATTTTATCAGTTACATTATTTTTCTATTTTGTCATCTTCCCCTTCTTCCTCCTTTCTTTTCTTGTGCTCCTCCTTTTTCTGCTCCTTCTCTCCCTTTGCTCCCCATTCCCCTTCACTATATCCTCCTTCTCAAGCCTCTTCAAACACAAAACTAAAACTAATTTAAGTGCAAATAATTAAGTATAAATTTGAAGGTAAAAGATGAAAAATTAATAAAGATATTAAGAGTTATCAAGTGCCAAACATAAAGCTGTGATTGAGACAACTTCCTTAGTAAGTAAATTACCCTCCACCGAATAAACGCCGCGTTCACATTTCATTAGTTACATATTTTCTACTTATTCTCCTCTTCTTTCTCTTCTTTTTCTTCTTCTACTCCTCCTTCCCCTTTCTCCCTCTTTCCTCTTTATTCCCCTTTTCCCCTCCACCCTCCACCACTACCTCCTCCTCATCAAATCTCTTCTAAAATAATTTAAAGTTAAATTTAGAGCGAGTAAATAAATATATATTTGAACAATGAAAGATATAAAGTTATTAAAGATATTAAGAGCTATCAAGAGAGCGTACCAGTAAGAGATATTATATTGTTTGAGATATTAAGAGTTATCAAGAGAGCATACCGGAGTGAGACATCACATTGTTCGAGAGTCTCATGCCTTCCTGATAGGTATATTGAGATGGTAAGCACTTTTCGAATATTTTCCTTTCATGATTTCTTTATTTTGTATAGCCGTGCCTAATCACTGATTTCGGTTGTAGGGCGAGTGAGGCAAGAAAGAGTTTCTAATGTTCGTATAAAAAAGTAAGATATAGATTATGGCGAAAGATATTAAAATTTAGCAAATACCAAACATAAAGTTGCGACATTTTTAATAAGATTCCACGTGCATTTAAATATGTCACATATTATCTTGAATGACCAAAAGCCAATGAAATGAAATTGACAAATGGTGAATTCAAAATAATGCAATTCGAAGTACTATATTACTTAAATGAAACAAGGTGTATAAACTTGTTAGAAATAGAATGTTTACCCTTAAATCCGAGTAACAATTGAATTTGTTTGTAGTCCTAAGGATGTATGAATTAATTTGATACAATGTAAAATATAGTGTCAAGTAATTGAAATTTAATAAGCAAAGGAACGATCAAACCGCTATAATTGAATGGATTGATGATAATGAAATGAAACACAATAAAAGATGATTGATTTTGATAAAAGACCGCTGAAATACTTAGTATTTTTCCCGTATATGTTGTGTTTTATAATGAAGGTAGATACCCTTCTTATAGGTAAAAGAAGACTCTCCCATATGGTAAAAACCTAATTACAAGATAAAATCCCCTTATATCACAGGGTGGAATATCCCTAAAATAATGGTTTAACGTCTATGACGGTTGAGATCTTCACTCCCGTCGAGATATCAGGAATCCACGAGATATCCGGTCGAAACTGATCTTTCATCACGAGGTGTGCCTTCATCGACCGATGCCGATTGCCTTATCTCGGTTGCTCCAGTTTTGTACCCGACTTGCTGACCCCGGATTGAAGCAACCCGATCTTGCATTGTGCCCGGGCCTGATCCTCCTTATGCGGTCGATTATATCCGACCCAATATAGATAGTCCCTCGTTTATTGGAGATTAAGGACAAAAAACGATATGAATCTTCGTTCTTTGAGATCTCCGGTTAAACGATCAACACCTTCATTAAGCTTGACACGAAGTTAGAGACATCAAGTCACTCAACCCTAAAGGACCCTTTGTTGGCGTGTGACGGCAGCGCCGTGACGCACGTGACCATCAACATAGGAAATCATTGCCTGTCCCATCTATTTGCAGAACTCAGCAATTTCGGAAGACAGATCGAAACCCCGAGCTTGAAGCTCCTCAAGAACGGAAAGGCGAGTCTAGCATTTAGTGTATTCAACCAGCGTCTTCAATTGCTCCTGGGCGACTTCGGCATCGGCTCTGTACTGAGCTATCAAGTCTTCAGCATCAACCTTGGTAGTAGCAATATCCGATTTTGCTTCCTGTAGCTGGTTGACCAAAACCACCCGATCTTGGGTAAGTGACTCAACTTGGAGCTGGTGGGATTCATTGTTCTTAATCAAAACTCCGATCCTCTCCTGCGCCTCCAAGGCCTGCTCTTTTAATCGAGTCTGGAGAACCTCTTTCTCCGAAGTTAAAGTCTCGACCGTGGCTCTCCACCCGCTCGTTTCAGCTTTGGCCTCATGCAGTTCAAATCGGAGTCGGTCCAATCGATTAGTCGTTCGCCCCAGTTGGTCAACAACGTTGATATGTTCTCTCCTTACAAAATCCAACTCGGCCCGGAGGCTCGATATTTGACTTTCGAGCCGCTGACGTTGAGCCCTTTCTTATGTCATTCCTTCTTTGATTCGAAGGAACATTTCATGATAAAGCACCGAAGACTGTGGGGAATATGAATTAAAACTGTCAGTACGGACTTAGAATCAAGACATTGAGCATAAGATAAAACAAACAGGAAAGCATACCCTATTCGATGCCTGTTGAGCTTCATTGAAAAAGCATGTCAAATCCACTGCATTCATTGCGGCTTGGCCTTCATCGGTCATCAAGCAGTGGAGATAACTGGCCATGCCTACCGCTGCACCTAGTACTCCGACATCCTCGGGGACAGTGAAGGTTATCACCCTCTTCCGATCAGGGTTAGACACAATGGCGTACGCAAAATTTTTTGTAAGTGATTTCACGTATAAAGAAGTGAGAAGTGACATTTTCAACACTACTTCAACCTTTGATGCATCCATCTGGGTGTAAACCTTATACTTAAAAATACAACCCCTCTTCCAATTAATGCATTCATCTTGAATCAAGTGACAATAGAAGCATAAAGTCACATATTTGGTTGCACTATACTACTTAACAAACTTTTGAAGATCAAACCGACAAATTTATCATTAATTTTGTTTTAAAAAATTGTGATTTCGAACTTGAAAAAGACCTTTTTACTAATATGCTCTTTATATTTCATCATAGTTATTTGGATAATATTTTTGAGTTGCTAATTTTTTTTTCAGGTCAACCTTTAAGAAATTTATATTAACTCCTTCAATTTATCAATGTTATTCCGACCATTGACCCTTTCTTTCAAGTTAGATGAATTTTGAGATTTTGAACTTGATTTGAAAGATTGAAACATGCTTAAGATTTTAAAATTTAAGCTGAATTATAAATTAAAACATTTATTTGAGAACATCCGAATAATTTTATAGAGTACACTCACAGAGTAAAGCTATTTTAAGAAATTCTAAAAAATAAGTAAAAGGACGAAATAATGAAAAAGTAACAAGAGATACATTCTCTTGTCCTTTTTCTTTTCCAGCCCAGATCCTCAAAACAAAAATGAAGATATGAAACCCCATAAAACATGTTCGATCCCGCGAACTTGCTTAAGAAAATCAGGCGCTTCAACGACCGGCCAATAAACAAGTGGTGTCACACTTATTTATTTTTGTAAATCATAGGGTATTTTATATTAACAAAAAATTTTGACTATCAGGTGACACCGCTTTATCCTTACTCCATCCGCACTTGCTTAGACATACATTTCAGTTGAAAAAAAAGTTAAATATTTTATGAAAAAAAACTTTTATACTGAACACTTAAAAAACTTATCAAAAACTCATCTTTACGAAAAGCCCAAACAAATGAATAAATTTCACAAATAGTCATATAACTATGATATTTTTTCACTAAAGTCATATAATTTTATTTTCTCACATAAAAATCATAAAATTTTTACTACTTAACTCAAAAAGTCATAGTTACCGGCAAAGATGATTCTCCGGTAATTTTTTTGTATTCTACTTTTTTTTTATTTTTTTAATTCAGTGTAATAAATTATGATTCAATTAAAATATGCATGACCCAGTCCGAACCGACCCGATATCTATATCAACAAATTAAAACGTCCCCCAAATTCGTTACTTCTCATAATTCTGCTTACCGACAAACTATACAACATGAATGTGGAAGAACTATCATGTTATTTTATCTTCAGTTATTCGGTTATTACGGAACCTCTCTCCTTGGGTAAGTATCTTATTTGTGATAATGGGTAGGTGCTTCAGAGATCCCATGACTATCCTGTCACAATTATTTAATTCTAAGGAAGTACCTAACAGTGAATATCTTAATGTAAAATATTCCTGGGAACTACACTTTTATTAAAAATATAGAATTGCTTTTGCAGGAGAACGAGCAACACCACTAAACAAAATATTGCTTACTAAGCAATTCAACAAATAAAATATGCATCAACCAAAAGACAATAGCAGACACAATATATTGTGCCAATTAAGGGTATGCCATTTACAAAAGACAAGAAATTTTAGACAACCATCCCTATTCTGTCTTTGAGAGTCTACACTTCTTCTTCACCACAACTTGCACATAATCTTGCATAACTTTCTTCTTGACTTCCCTGCCTCTTTTTTTTACTTTCACAGCGTCACTGTCACCTTGCACAATTTTATGACCATGTACAGCCCTCCCGACAACATCTTGTTCAGCAACATCCTATAAAACAATACAACACCATGAGAAAAAATAAAAGTGGCACATACAAAGGACCATGAAAGGTTTGAAACTACTTTACCTCTATAGTTGATTGATTTGTTAAGATGAGGTCCACATCTATCCTTTCTTCTTGGTTTTGGTTTGGACCAGGGTCTTCGTTTAGGGTTGGAGCAGGGTCTTGACTTGGATTGGAGAAGGTGGTTGATGGTTTGGAAAGCTAGAGGAAGCTGTTTTTGCATATTTACTGTGGCCTCTAGCATTATGCCCTTCTCGGATTGGGTCATGCATATTTTAATTGAGTCATAATTTATTAGACTGAATTTAAAAAATAAAAAAATGGTAGAATATGAAAAAATTACCGGAGAATTGTCTTTGCCATTAACTATGACTTTTTGAACAAAGTTGTGAAAGTTTTATGACTTTTTTTTTGTGAGAAAACAAAGTTATGTGATTTTATTGAAAAATATAATAGTTATATAACCATTTGTGAAATTTACCCTCAAAAATTCCAAGATTTAATGGCTAAACTTTTCAAAAGAAAAAAAACACAATTGACAAAAAGTGAAAATTTTCACTCGGCAAACGGCCCCTAAGAAGATAAAAGAGGTTCCTACTTTTTTGGTAGGAAAAACAATAACTTATTTACAAAAGAGTAAGGGGAATCGACTGCATCTGAGGCAACCAGTTACAAAACTTAGAGAAAAGTTGAGTGGTGTATTCAAAGAGAAATTGTTAACAAAAAGTTGGTTATTACAAAAAGATACATTTCTGGTAGATAGAGGCTGTCCAGTATCCAAAGGGAGTTGAGGATGGCTTTGAGCAAGTGGCGAAACGAAGTTGATCGCTTTGAACGAGTGGCGAAGCGAGAAATTCAATAAGGGTGTTCAAATTTTGAACATTCTTTGCCAATGGGCAATGCAAGGGAGTTCAAAGTCTATTTTTATCAATAACAAGTAATATTTTACCTTATACGTAGTATAATTTTTCGGCGAAGGGTGGTCAGGTGACTACCCTTGGGCCAACATAACTTCGCCCATGCTTTGAACCGTCCTTATCTTCCAACTGAAGTGCCTGAATAAAAGGTGGCACAAAAAAAAAAAACATATAGCATGCTTCCTATTTACATACTGGTGGCATTGTGAAGAATTGGAGGATCATGCATTGAGCTGGTGCACCAGGAATCTGCAGTCAGCAATAAATATGTGTGAGTAATCAAAGGTAGTTCGATGCAATAAGAAAATTACCTCTGTAAAGTCCACATTAATTTGCTGCAGAATGAGTCCATGTTGATGAGCAAGTTTTAACCCTTGTAACAATGCATATAATTCAATATGAGTAGAGATAGTAGTTTATATGTTTGTGCCAGTGAATCCCAGTATCCAATTCCCCTTTATAATCCCCAAAACTCCTCCTATCCCCGCTGAGTTTTGGTGGCAACGCATTGTTAAGTTTATAAAAGTCCTAGAGGGAGGGTGACATTTTAGGTACAAGGGAATATTATTTTTCGAGGTCTGTGTTATAAGCTAGGTGGAAGTATTATAAAGCAGGATGCGTGATATTGTGGTAGTTAATCTGACTGTGTTGGTTATCAAAGATGTTTATGTTTTTCGTCGTCCAAATTGAGCATAAAGTAAATGGGATAAGGACTGTGCCTGGTAGGGAGAGAGGAAGGGAAAAATATTGTGTGTTAGGATGTCAGCTAACCACATAGCAGGGTGCACCATGGCATTGGTAAGTTGAATTAAGGTCAATAAAATGCCCATTGTGTAGGTAGTCTGTCATGACAGATTTCCACAAGAAAATTTTTACCTTAGAAGGTTAGTAGCTAGTCGTGCGTTTTCCTTTTTCTTCATTAGTTCGATAATATTAGTGTTAGAATATGGTACCCTTTCTTTCATATTCGCTATTGCTATCCTGGATTAGTTTTCTAAATATAGTGTCTTGCTATTACTTGCTATTGGTACATCTTTCATATTCTCTATTGCTATCTTCGATTTAGTTTTCTAAATATATTATCTTGCTATTGCTTCTTCCATCTTCTTTATCTGAGGGTTTATCGGAAACAGTCTTTCCGCCATTTCAGGATAAGGGTAAGGCTGTTGTTGTTGTGGTAATTATAATTTTCAGATTTGAGCGAAAATATGAGGTGCGGGCCCGCCTCAGGCCCAGGCCCGCCACGGGCCACAGCCTTAGACAGAACTGTCCATCGTTGGTGATACCCCATGGTAATTGATCAGATAGGTAGTAGGCATAGATCTTATTCAGAACATGAAAAGGTAATTCAAGAGATAACTTGGAGAGGTCCTAATAATTATTGCAACTCATGTTGCATTAGAAGGCCTTGATTGAGGGAACGTAAAGCGAGATTCGAACCCAACCACGCATTACCAATTGAAAATTTCCAAGACAGACCTGGCTGACAGGTCTTCCACCCTATATGGATATGTTTTCAAAGTACTTCATCTGGTTCAATTTAGATGATATACTTTTTTTATTAATACATTTCAAAAAGAAAGACATATTTTTACAATTGGAAATAATTCAACTTTAAACTCTTTATTTTACCTTTAATCAGAAGCTTTTATAACCACATAAATATCATGGTTCCACAAAGCTTTTAAGACCATAAGTTTTAAAAGTGTTCTTTTTCTCCTAAATTTTATGTCAAGTCAAATTATCTCATTTAAATTGAAACAGATGAAGTACTTGTTTGGTTTGGGAGGGAAGCAGTATTATTGACATATTTGGAAATAAGTATACAGGCCCATAACGACTTACGGTTGTAGAAGAGTTTCCAACCACTGTTAGCGAGTAAGGCCTTATTCTTGCTTCTAAGATGTTGGATCCCTAAGCGACAGTGTAATTTTGTCCCATTTAAGGATATGAAGCCTTCTACGTTGGGTGGTAGTATACCCCATAAGAAATATGTTAATATTGTTCAAGACGATTGATCAAATTTTTTGGGAGGTAAATAAGTTGCATAACTTGATTAGGGAGTGTACTAAGTGATGCTTCAATGAGATTCGCTCGACCCACAAGTGTTAGAGATCTTGTTATTCAATCCGCCACCTTCTTTTAACATTATCGATAACGAATTGAAAATTTACTTTGGTGGGTCTGGAATTAAAGAGCGAGAATCCCAAGTATTTCCAAGAGAGATGCCTTTAGGAATATTAAAAGAATTAATTTTTGGACACGTGCGTTACGCATGTACTTTTTATCAAGAAGTATATAAAATTAAAAACTCACACTAATTATATTTGAGTTATCAAGTAAAACATAACAACTTACAAATTTTGAAAAATGATAAATGTTAATCTTATTTAACTAACTTGACAACGGAGCGAAATTGTGCCAAATTGACTTTATTTTAAAATACATATAATATTTCAATTTTTGAGTAGGGATTCTTACAGTAGTTGGTAGAAAAGGTCAAAATAGAATACGTGTTGAACTATTTTCTAGAGCAACACAAAATGCTTAATATTTGTTGAACTAAAAGGAGCATATTTAACCATTAAAAAAAATTACATACTAGTATTTAAATAAAATTCACTATTATTTTCAAAACTCGAACCATAAAATTTAACATAAGAATCCATCTTGAGGACACACTCCCACAAACTAAAGGTACACAGTTGAATTGTTCTGCAATTATATCTGTCACGATCCAAAATTCCAGCCAATCAAGATCGTGATGGCGCCTAACGCCATTCGCTAGGAAAGCCAATACAACAGATAATACGAAAAGTGAAACATTAAATATTTGAAAACTGATCGAAAACATAACATAAAACGGCTCTGAGATAGCATAATAAAGTTCTAAAACTAATAACTACCGTAAGCCACCCCAAGATTTGGTGTCACAAGTACATGAGCTTCTAGATCCAAAAAATACAAGGTTCTGAAAGAAATACAATACTACCCAAAATAAATGGATACAATACAATGAAAATAGGAAAGTGACTCTAAGGCCTGCGAACGGGTTGCGGGTCTACCTCGAGTCATTTTCTGGTATCCACTAAGTAGCTCTCGGGACTTCTGCTGGTACCAATGTCAGAATTTGCATAGCAGAAGCGTAGTATGAGTACAACCGACCTAATGTACTCCGTAAGTGTCGAGCCTAACCTTGGCATATATATATAAAAAAATAACTGAATTTCAAGTAAAGATTAATTGCAACAACAGAGTAGGGGCAGGTATAGGGATGTCACGACCGGGAATCTCACCGTCAGGATTGTGATGGTACCTAACATTTCACTTGCTACGAAAACCAATATTAGCTAAATTACTTAACATGTTTTAACAATTCAGAATCAAATATTAACAAGAATAAACTGTAATCATTTGAAATAGACTAATAAAGTACCAAATGACGAAATCTAAACATATCCCTGAATCCGGAGTCACGAATATATGAGCATCTAGAGTACTACAGATAGGGTATGAACAAAATAAAATTGTTTGAAACTAAATAAACAGTAAATACAGAATGAAAGGGGACTTCAGGGCTGCGGACGCCATGCAGCTATACCTCAAGTCTCCTAAAGTAGTTGAGCCCGAGCAGTCTCGCTACGCGTCACTAGGACCAAAATCGGTATCTGCACAAGAAGTGCAGAAGTGTAGCATGAGTACAAGCGACCCCATGTACTATGTAAATGCCGAGCCTAACTTCGATGAAGTAGTGACGAGGCTATGGCAAATCACTTACAAATAACCTGTACGAAATAACAATAGTAGAAATACAGGAATAGAAATGCAATAAACTCATATAAACATACCTGAAGGTCAACTACAAGAGAACCCAGAATAAAAAAGTCTCAAGACTCATATCACAATACCGAGCATAACTCAACAATCACAAATAATTACAACATATCATATCCGTTGCGGCGTGCAACCCGATCCCACCATATCATCATATATTCATATCATAATCCGTCCTTGTTCCTTCATATCATATCAATACCGTTCAATACCGTTGCGGCGTGCAACCCGATCCCCAAACCATTTCAAATAAGTAACATACGCACCTCAACAACAATATTTACAAAAGCCCAACACAACGAAGGTGAATTGTACAGATCAGTAAAGAACCACAGAATAAATGGAGAATATCCAATATCTCGGTATCTCAAACTTTACCAATTAATCAGTACAGAACAATTAAACGACTAACATAAGTGCAACAACATAATAAAGTGCATCAAATAATATAAAAATAATAAAAGCAGGTAAAACATGTGACAATTCAAATATACAACTAAGGCAGGTAGAAACAAGTAGCAGATAAACAGAATCGTGTAAGAAATGAACAAATTAAAGCAAGTAACAATTAAATGACAAGTACCAGGTGTAGCATAGATGTCAAGTAAAAGCATATAACAGCTAAAGCATATAACAAGAAATAACATGGAATAAACGAAGAAATGGAAATAAATATCCTAATCCCCCGTGCTAAATTCCACGGTGGTGCATATACACTCGTTACCTCGCATATACGCTGTTTCTCCCACTTAATTCACCTAACAAATAATTCAACAAGTTCTAATTCCCTCAAGTCAAGGTTAGACACCACACTTACCTCACTCCACAACCAAAGCAATCAATCTACCACGGCCTTGCCTTTTGAACAAGCCTCCAAACCAACCAAATCTAGCAAATTATCAATTAAACGATTTATAATAAGCTTTAGAAACTACCCATTAATGAAAAAGGTTCAATTTTGATCATTTTAAAAAAAGCTAAAGTCATCCTCGGGCTCGCTTGGTCTAAATTCGAGATTCAGACCAACACCCGATTATCCATTCACCTCGAGCCCGATTATGTGATTTGTTTCAAAATGTGACCTCAATTTATGGTCTAAATCTCAATTTTACAAAATTCTCAATTTCTACCCAAATTCCTAATTTCTACTATGAAAATCCTAGATTTCATGTTGAAAACACATGAAAAGTAATGAGTAATTGAAAAGAAATGGATTAAAATTGCTTACCAATAATTTTGAAAAGAAAAATCTCTTGAAAAATCTCCTTTAAGAGTGTTTAGGGTTGAAAAATGGTTCAAAATGAGCTAAATCCCGATTTTTTCCTCTCTTACGCAGTTGCGGATGCCGCAATTGCAAACTCTTGTTCACAATTGTGACCATCGCAAATGCGAAATAATGGTCGCAAATGCGAACATGGTATTAGAAGCCCAAATGTCACAAAAGCAACAGAAAGTTCGCAATTGAAACCTTCGCAAATGCGGACAAATTCTTCGCAAACGCGAAGATGCTTAACCCTTCATTGAAATTGCGATGCCAGGGTCGCAAATGAGACAGATTATCTATCGTAAATGCGACTTCTTCTTTGCAATTACGAAGTCGCATCCCCCAGACATTGCGTGCAAATGCGAACTATTATTTACAAAAGCGAGGCTCGCAATTGTGAGAGTAGACCTCGCAATTGCGAGATCTGCAGCAGGACCAGAACTGAAACATACTAGCAGTCCTCACTGTCACGACCCAATTTAGGATTGTGACCGGCGCTTAGGAGCAAGTGCTCCCAAGTAAGCTTCATCGGAAATTTTACAGAAAATCGGACAGAGTTTCCCATGTTTTTAGACCATCCAAAAATTTTTCCTGTCTCAAATCAACAACCAAATATCCTAATATTAAACCAAACAATTGATAATTTTTCAATTAACCAATACAAGTCTCCAGTATAAGTAAACCATCAACTAACCAATAGAAATACTAATTTATCTCCAACTTTGATAAATGAAAATGATACTCAACATAAGACCATAATAAAGAAAGGATACGCATAACACTAAAATAAAGACTATGAAGTGACTCTAAGAGTTCAATGAAAAGACCATAACAATAAGAAAATCTATGCTCATGCGAACAAGTGCGAGGATCACCGAGAAAATGTCAACCTGTACGCTCTAATTGACGAGATCTTCGCCTGCGTCAACTGCTGTCTCTGTAAAATAAATTAGCGGGCAATGAGTCGCTAGCTCAGTGAGTAATAACACTTAACCACAACCGTTTTTATTTGGAGACAAGTCAGAAAACATGCTAGTATCTCAAAGAGAAAATCACATAGATATGCTCTTTCAAAAACAATAAAGAATTTCCAGTCTCATCACGCTTTTTCTTGTAGTAAAATATAATTAACAATTCAGTAATCAGGTAGTAACAATTGTATAATATCAGTATTCACATTTTTTGGGAGGTTTCAATGAACGGATCATGTAATCGGTATAACTGTGGACTTCTTTCCAGAAGTCATATATAATGGTAGTCCCTACTCGAGGGAAATCGGTAACAGTATGCTAGTTCTACCTTCCTACTAGCGAGGGCTATAACGGTAATCAGTAATTACAAGGTGCACCAGGTCTAACGAACCCGCGGTTAGCTACGGGATCCTTCAATGTCTACTCCCATTTATACTTGTCTCTGTAATCCGTATATACTCGTAAAAACTATTTTAAAACAATATAGGGCATTTCAGTTCTTATCAAATCATATAATTTCCTTTCGATAACAGTAAATTCAAATAACGGTAAAATAGATCTAGTGACAGCAAAAATATTTAAAATCACAGTATTCGTCTCAAACAACTATTTTCGTTTCATATCGAGTAAAAGACTTGTCCCACATGCAAATCAAAATAATCGGTAACATATTCTTATTAAAAATCATGTATAAATCATGCAAGTTATGAAAACACAAATTGTGGTAAGATTACTACTCATAGTACTCGTGCCGAAATACCAAATGGTTCACCTCGAGCAACTCGTACAACTTGCTCGAATCAATCTATAATTACATAATATCGATCTCATGTTAATTTCTTTGTTTAGGCTAATTCATAGCAAATTTAGAATACCCAACCCTCGAGGTTTCCTATTAGACTCTAAATTCGCCGAATTAAAATTACCCATGCTATGAGTAATTTAAATTAGTCCAAAATCTTTTAAATAAAAAATAATAATTATATAGCTTATTCCTTGTACTATTCAATTTCCTTAATCATGCATATAGAGATACTAGTTTAAAATAAATTGCACTGCTATCTTCTCCTTCTTCTTTTATTCTTAAACCTCCAGTTGGTTTTCCCCAATTCTCGACCAAATTGCACCCCTTGTAATTACCCAAGTTTAGTACAAAATTCTATATCTAAAATCAATATTGCCACAATAGATGGAAGCATGCTTGTGGTTACCTAGAACTCTATTGTTGAGGCTCAAAGATTCGCTGGAAAAGGAGACCGGACAGCGTTTCGTGGATGGGCTTCGCTATGGCAGTGTTCTCAAAAACCCGTTTTCCCCCTCCTCCCTTTTCTATTTCTGCTTTCTTTGTTTTTTGCTTCTTCTTTCTTTCTCTTTTTTTTCCTTTTCTTCCTTTTCTCTTTTCCTTCTTTCTTTTCCTTTTCTTTCTTTCTCTGTTTTTTTTTTGCTTCTGTTATCGTTGCAGCAAGGGCTTTATTCCTTTTCCCCCTTTTTGTTTTTTCCTTTTCCATTTTCTTTTTGGTCAGTGAATGGGCTTCGGCCCTATTTATGCTTTATATATATATATATATATATATATATTTTTTTTTTT
>MCJB01038324.1:44029-64838 GCA_002018475.1 Nicotiana obtusifolia
ACTTTGGACTTAGGTGTATGTCCGGATTTTGATTTGGAGGTCCGTAGGATGATTTGGTGCATTTTTGCGAAAATTGGGAAGTTTCAGGTTGGAAGGCTGAAAGTTTTGAACGAGAGTTAACTTTGTGGATATGGGGTTCGACTTTTTGTTTTAGAAGTTGGAATAGGTCCATTGTGTCATTCATGACATGTATGCAAAATTTGAGGTCAATCAGAGTTGGTTTAATATGTTATGGCATTAGTTTTAGAAGTTGGAAGTTCATTAGGCTTGAATTGGGGTATGATTCGTGGTATTGATGTCTTTTGATGTGATATGAGGCTTCAACTAAGTTCATTTTTTTAGGACTTACTGATATGTGATTGAATTCGAATTAGTTTTTGTCTTGGAATGTTGCCGAAGCGTAAGGCTTCTAGTGCTTTAGCACATGTGAGGGTATGGCCATAGATGCGGCGCCATAGGCACGGTGAGATGGCCGCAGATACGAAAAGGAGTGAAGATTAGGAAGACCGCAGATGCGCATACATTTCCGCAGAAGTGGATGTGCTTCTACGATGACGGGTTAGCAAATGCGGAGCGACAATGGTTTGGCCTTGGTCATGGATTCAATGGGTGATCCGCATGTGTCGATGCGCATGAGCGGGTGAGAATCTGCAGAAGCAGTCTCGGAGATGCAGAGCTTTGACTGCAGGTCCGCTAGGTCGGGGATTTAATGAAATCTCGCACACCCGATGGTTTAGGTGATAGTAGGCTATAATCCCGTATTTCAGTCACTTATTGCACTCTAATTCACCGCACTTCACTTGTTTTGAGCTTTAATTGGTAGTTTGCACTTATTGTGTGTTTTATACCTTGTAGAGAGTGATTCTGAGTGACGTAGATGTTGTGGAGCTAATTCGAGCAATTTGGAGCTTTGAAGTCTAAGTAAAAGCCCAAGGGATTAAGCCGAATCGTATTCAAGAGTGGAGGACCAAGTCTGGACATCAAAACGCAAGATAAGTCGTACTATGAGAAATTTCCACTAGTGCGAGGCATGGTGCGATGCAACAGCGTATTTTTGCTGCCTGTTGAATTGTTGAGCTCTATGGATTTTCCACTAATGCCCCGCATGGCACGTTTCCCTATGTGCCGCGTCTGTGTATCTTTTACAGAGTAAATATCCTATTTCAGTTAGCAAAAGGTGATACATCTCGGGCAGACCCTATTTGGTATAAATACATGGAAAAACTTTAAATTTTTGAACTTTTGACACATATTCGACCTAAGGAGGCTAAGAAGGAGTTGAAAGAACACGAGCACAAGGATTTCATTATTGCTTCCTCACTCAAGACACGAGTTTGCATTGAATTTATGTTTTTCTATACTTTAACTTTATTTGTGATGAATTTCTCCATATATATGGAGTAATTCCCTTTAGGGTTTGATGGTTTTGGTGTATTGATGATTGTTTGTGGATTATAACTCTAGTATTTTATGTATTGAGGCGTTTTTGGATGATTTATTGTTGCATCTAATCACTTCCTCATGTAATTGAGAGAGGCATAACTTGTAATATCTTTGAATTATATTGTTGGTTGAGTTCATTAATTCACCTTAGTAATCGAAAGAAGCCACTTGAATCACTAATTAAACCTTGTTAGGAGAATGATGAAAGTGATTTTCCTAAAGACCGATACACCACTCATTCTTGCATATTTTCACGTGCTTAAATTGGTTCGCCTCGTGAGGTTAAGACTTAATCGAGAGATGAGGCTTTGCTGAACTTTGAACTAATAATTGAGTGAATTCGAAAGAGTCACTTAAACATTAGAATTAAAGTATCTAGAATTAGATCCCTAACAATTACCTTGCACCTATCCTATCAACCCCTACTCCCCTCCACTGATAACCTTATTTGTTTCGATTTTCATTAGTCACTAGCTTTAGAGTCTTAGTTAATTTTTAATTAGAAATTATATAAATCTCAATAGTTGATCATCTTTAATAGCAATCAAATAGAAACTACACGAATAATGTTTAAATCGAATCTCTGTGGACACGATATTATACTATACTATATTTGACTAGCGAGCAGAATGTAAGTGTGTGTTTTGCGCTCGTAAAATTTTGGCGCCGTTGTTGAGGATCGGCAATCAACGGTGTTTGAAATAGTTTGTAGTGCAAATTTAAGAATTTTTTCTTCTTACTTTTATTTTTCTCTTTTAACGTTTGGTGTTCTTTGACTGTGCGCATCTTACAGGTTTGGATTGGTGCATGACTAGAGCCTCTCCGAAGGAAATGCTACCATATGACCCAGAGATAGAAAAGCGACTGCGACAACTGAAGAATGAAAGAAATCTCACCAAGACAGTAGAAAAGGTTGGGCAATCCTCAGCGTAAGAAGCTATGGCTGGAGATAGTAGGATAATGCAGATTTGGCTGTGAAAGAGGCAGCCCAACGACAAGAACAAGCTACACGGGATGCTAAGGAAGCAACTATGAGAGATGCACAGATTATCTATGAATAAGAGAAGAGTTGGAGAATTGTTCAAATTTAACCCTTGGGTGCAGACCAGTTCGGAAATATAGCTCCCGGGCCTGGGAGTATGCTAGACCGATCTACAATCAAGGTTTATCAAGTGTTAGACAACCCTCAATTGCAGCAAACAATTTGGAATTGAAGCAGGGGTTGCTTCAAACTCTTCAGAATTGATGTATCTTCAGAAGGAAGCTAAAAGAAGATCCAAATGCACATCTAATGAACTTCGAGAAGATTATGAACACCTTTTAATACAATGGGTATCACAAGATGGTATTTAAGGGCATTCCCCTTTTCTCTTAAAGATGATGTAAAGCAGTAGCTTCGAATCTTGTCAATAGGATCAATTAGAACTTGGGAGAAGATGAACAGAAAATTCCTTGAAAAATATTTCTCCTCAGCTATGACGGGCGAGTTTAGAAGAGAAATCCATAACTTTTTCCATAAAGATACTGAAATTGTTTTTGAAGCATGGGAGAGATTTAAGGAGATTCTTCAAATTTGTCAACATTGTGGAATTGAACTCTGGATGCAACTTCAGGACTTTTGGGATGCATTGATACCGGCCTCGTGTAGAACATTGAGCAATGCAGCTGGAGGCCCATTGATGAAAAAGACTCCGGAGGAGATACTCACAGTTGTTGATGAGCTATCTGAAGATGCAAATCAGTGGCCCTCTGCGAGTGCTGAAAGAAGAAGATAGACTGGTGTTCACCAAGTTGATGCTAACACATCCTTGCAGGTACAACTTGATGCTATGGCTAAAGAAATACGAAACCTGACCTTAGCCTCGATACAAAATCAGCCTCACGCAGCTTGTGATATATGTGGAAGAGGCCACCCTATTCATGAGTGTCAAGCCTCAAATGAGGAAGTTAATACTGTGGGAAATTATAATTTTAATGCAATGGGCAACAAAACAACCCAGACCCTAGGGAAAAAGAAAGTGGGGCACGGCTGAAAAATGATGTTGATAAGAAGAAGAAAGGCCAAATGAATCAAGAATGGAGGAACATGAGGAGAGCTAGCATACGCTTGTGCCACCTTTACCTCAAAAGCTATGTAGAGAAAAGCATGACAAGCAGTTTGAGAGATTCTTGGATGTGCTGAAATAGTTTAATGTAAAATTACCATTCATAGAAATGCTCTCATAAATACCTTCTTATGCCAAATTCTCGAAGGAGATCCTGACGAAGAAGAGGAAAATCAAGGAAATCTCAATGGTCAAGCTCATAGAGCATTGCAGTGCGATATTGCAAAATAAACCCCCACAAAAGTGTAGAGATCCAGGGAGTTTTACTATACCTTGCTCTTTAGGAACTATTAATTTTGATTAGTCTTTATTTGATTCTGGTGCCTCAATTAATTTAATGCCTCTGTCTATTTACAAGAAACTAGAGAAGGAGATCAGAGAGATAAGGTCTGCACAATATCTTTATAGCTGGCAGACCAAACTACTCTAATACCCATGGGAATAGTGAAAGATGTTCTAGTTCGAATAGATAAGTTCGTATTTCCTGTAGATTTTATGGTGGTGAATATGGAGGAGAACGAGGAGGTCCCCCTCATCCTAGGAAGACCATTCTTAGCAACGAGAAGAGCAATATTAGATATACAAGAGAGGAAACTCATGCTTAGAGTGGGTGAGGAGACTGTAACTTTCAAGATGAACGTAGAAAAAGGGGCACAAAAGAAAAAACCAGCTAATGGTGTTAAGTGGAAAGTGAAGGGCATGAAAGAGCACCCAAAAAAGCTGAGAAGAAGCTGTCTGCAAGGATGTGCGCATTAGTACGAGCACGAGGAATGGAGCCCAACTTCGACTCAAACCTCGACTAGATGTTCAGGGAAGTTTCCTTTACCTTATGCTTTTTAATTGTGTGTCGTGGGGACATGCCACAACTTAAAGTGTGGGGTGGGGATATTTGTATGTATGTGCGTATATGTGTTTTCGTTTTGTTAGTCACAGTATTTAGAGATAGCAGAAAAAAAATTTCAAATTTTTTTGATTTTTCCCGAAAATGGATATCACTTGATAGGTTTCTTGAGGGATTAAAGTCAATTAAAAATGATAAAAAGATATTCTATTGGTAGGTATCTTAACAAGTCCCCCTCGGGTTTTTCTTTGTGCCGCGGTTCTTTTCTAAGAATTTTGTTTGAACTGGGTGTAGTTAGTTTTTGTTTTGTTAGGAGTACGAAACCTTGTGTTGTGATTTGAATTGAAGGCAATATCTCTTAAATTTATTATACCTTGAGAATAGTGAGTGCTTAAGTATGATGTTTAGGCTAAGTTTTCGACTTTTGTATAAGTACCTTAAATTGTATGATCTTAACGTTGCTTAACTGCTTTGACTAAAGTGTCTTGATAGTCCAATCTTGAGTGAGTTATGTGCCATATATGTGTGAGGTTTTGTGTTGTTATGTGCCTTGAATTTGATGTCTAGAACTTACCCCATGCATTTGCAAAGTGAAATAGTAGTTTTAGTCAGTCTTGGAAGTGATATAGCCACTTCTATGTTGAGCCAGTTGTATGCTATTACCCACCTAATTGTTATGTATCTTAGTTAACCCCTTTGAGCCTGTAATTGTTCCTTTGGCAACCACATTATAAACCTTACCCATTCGTTTGAATTGACCATCTATTTGAACCGTGTACCTCTCGTGAGCACCTGATTTGATTATGAACTTTGTAAAAATTAAAGTGTGGGGAGGTTGGTTGGGCTTTTGAATGGAACTAATGAAATAAGGAGAAAGGTGTACTAGTTTGAAAAAGTAAGAGCCACTTGAATAGGAAACAAAGAAAAAAATGAGTGTATGATTATGAAAAACATCCCATGATAGTGGTAACTCTTGATGTAATTGTGCTTAAAGAAGTAGGGAGTTGATGCATAATGATGTGAAGGTGGAGTTATGGTTTGACGTAATTTTGGGGTTTTGAACAATGAAATGTATGTATTTTAAAGTGCTTAGGGAGGTGTAGTCACTCTTATATCTAAATGTATCCTACCCATCCCGCAACTTACATTACAACCAGTTAAAGTCCTACTTGATCCTTGACTGAATGAGCTCAGTTAGTAGAGTAGTACACTACGGGCAAGCCTATGGTACGTCTTTTGTGGCATATGAATTTTGTTTCTGAGAGCGAGCGAATTCTTTCTATCTTGAGTTCCTAATTGTTCTTAAAATTTTATTGTCTGTGGAATTACTCTATATTGTTATATGAGGACCTCTAATTCATGAAGAAAAGGTAATGTTATTGACCACTTTGTTGGACTAAGTGAGCGTGTTGTGAAAAGTGTGTAGTGCTTTTAGGTCAAATCTTGAGGCGAGGATGTTACGGTATTGTACTTAATTTGTTTTAAATACTCTTGGTATGATGAGTTATGAGAATTGTTGGAAAACGTCATGTTCTATGTGGACTGTAGTTTGATTGCTGGAGGACGAGCAATAGTTTAAGTGTGGGGTGTTGATGGTAGGCTATAATCTCGTATTTTAGTCGCTTTTGCACACTAAGCACTGCACTTCACTCTTTTTGAGCTTTAATTGGTAGTGTTTTGGAGCTAATTCGAGCTATTTGGTGCTTTGAAATCTGAGTAAAAGCCCAATGGATTAAGTCGGGATCGCGTTCAAGGGTAGAGGACCAAGTCTAGACGTCAAAACGCAAGATCTAAGCCGTACTTTGAGAAATTTGCACTGGTGCGATGCAGTGTGCGAGGCATAATGCGATGCAGCAGTGTATTTTTGCTGCCTGTTGAATTGTTGAGCTCTCTGGATTTTCCACTAATGCTTGGCGCATCACCCCATGTGGCGCGCATGTGTATTTTTTACAGAGTAAATATCCTATTTCGGTTAGGAAATGGTAATTTTGTCTAGGACCGACCCTACTTGGTATAAATACATGGTAAAACGTTATTTTCTGGACTTTTGACGCATATTCGACCTAAGGAGGCTAAGGAGGAGTTGGAACAACACGAGCACGAGGAATTAATCATTCCTTCCTCTCAAGACACGAGTTTGGATTGAATTTATGTTTTATTATACTTTTAGTTTATTTGTGATGAATTTCTCCATATCTATGTAGTAGTTCCCTTTAGAGTTTAACGGATTTGGTGTACTGATAATTGATTGTGCATTATAACTCTATCTTTATGTATTGAACCCCGTTTTGGATGATTTAATTGTTGCATATATATTCACTTGTTAATTTAACCGAGAGAGGTATAACTTGTGACATCTTTGCATTATAATGTTAGTTGAGTTCATTAATTCTTCACGTGCTTAAATTGATTCATATCGTGAGGTTAAGACTTAATCGAGAGATGAGTTTTTGATGAATGTTTTAACTAATAATTGAGTGAATTCGAGAGATTCACTTAAACATTAGAAGTGAAGTATCTAGAGTTAGATACCAAACAATTATCTTGCACCTATCCTATCAACCCCTGCTTCCCTCCTCTGATAACCTTATTTGTTTCGATTGTTATTAGTCAATAGCTTTAGAGTCTTCGTTAATTTTAGTTAAAAATCATATAAATCTCAATTGTTGGTCATCTTGAATAGCAATCAAGCTAGAAACTACAAGAATACTATTTAAATCCAATTCGTGTGGACAAGATATTATACTATACTATATCTGACTAGCGAGCAGAATTTAAGTGTGTGTGTTCTGCTCGTCATGAGGTCCCAGGTGCGACTCTAAGGGCTGCAGAAGCGAGAATCGCTGGGTATTTGTTTAAAAACAAGGTTTTTACTTTTTCTCTCATTCTGCAATTTTGGAGCTCGGACTAGGGAGATTTTTGGAGATTCTTCCACCTAGATTGAAGAGGTAAGTGACATTTAATAACTTTTGTCGATAAATACTGAGTATCCATTGATTATTGCACCTAATTTTAATGAATCTAAGTTAGCACTTGGAAAGTTTTGGACTATGTTATTAGAGAGTAAAATTTGAAGATTTGAGGGTCGATTTGTGGTTGGAATTAGATGATTTTGGTATGATTGGACTCGTAATCAAATGGGTGTTCGGAATTTGTGAATTTGTTCGGGTTCCGAGGTGCGAGCCCAGGGTTGACTTTTTGACTTGAATTAAAGATCTTACCTTTATCTTTTGGAATCACTTCCAATAGCTTTTATTGATTGTATTCTATTATTTTGGCAGATTCGAGCCTTCCAGAGGTTGATACGCGCGGGAAGGGCTTGTTAGCAGAGTGCTTTGATTTTCTTGAGTAAGTATATGGTTGAGGCACTAGTTGCCTGAATTATATGTGATAACTACGTGCTATGGGTGCGTTTATGTGGGGTTTGACCCCATGTGCTAACACTAGGGTATTTATCCATGGTCGAGTAGCGCTTAGGCTATGATATGCCTTGAATTGACTATTAAGCTTTAAACTATAATGTTTCTCATATTTGTAACCTCGTAATGAATTATTTGAGCCATATTTGAGGCTTCGTAGAGTCTAAATCCCAGAATGAACTTGATAAAATGCTAATTCCGTGATGAAATTACCTGATCTATGATAGCATACTTTGCACATGCCTACACATAAGCATGTCCTATATACCAATCCAGAGGCATGAGATTTGATATTCATTCATCTTATACATGTGCTCTAGTATATTTTCTTTTGTGTGATATGATTTGTACTGGATACCTGTGCCTACGCCAGGCAGATTATGGTTTTGTGCCTGTGACCACGGCGGGCGGATTGTGTTGTTACGCATATGACCACACCGGGCGGATTGTTGTTAGGCCTGTAACCACATCGGGCTGGTAGCACATTTAATTGGCCATTCTTGCGCGTGGATATGGATTCATCCCCCTAGGTTTACCCTCTCATTTTTCTCTCTTAATGGTGTACACGTGGATATTTATGAAAATTGATCAGTGGTTTGGTTCGGATATGGAAAGGTTGAGGAATTTCGCTGGTGTTTTGTTTGGATTTTGCATTTAATCTTTACTTGCAATCTCCGTGGTTAATTACCTGATTTAACTGCAGATCGCTATATGCCGAACATTGACTGAGCAGAATATTTGAGTAACTTTAGACATACATGCACAGATGCTTCTTTCTGTGCCTTATGACTTGATTTCATTAATGTTCTATACTTGTTAAAAATGATGAAATTGTACGGGTTATAGCTAGTATCATTTATAGTTCTCGCTTCTTTTCTCTCCAAGGTTAGTTATGATACTTATTGAGTACATTGTGTCGGTTGTACTCATACTACAATCTGCACTTAATTGTGCAGATCCATGTGTGGGGACCAATTATCAATAGTAGATTTTCTTGTTGGACTGAACGTCGAGAGGCGAGGTAGAGCTGCATCATTGGCTGCAGTTTGACTTGTCTTTTCTTATGTACTGTTATTTCAGTTCAAACAACATCTTTATTTAGTTTTCTAACTTGTATTCCATTATAGAGCTCATGACTTCGTATTTACCAGTTTCTGGGGGATTTATCTTGTATTAGCGGTATTTTGGTTACATTGAGATTTTAGACTAAGCTATTCTGTAAATTCTGCTTTTTTGGTTCTATTTTGTTATATTTCAGCTTGACTAGTTGGTGTGTTAGGTGCCATCACAACGGGTTAGGATTTTGAATCGTGGCATCTTTATACAATTCCCAAAAATTCAACACAAGTCAACCCCAGGCCCGTTAGTCAATACCCGGGTCCAAGAGTAGGTCTTGACTACCCATAACCCCACGAATCTATATATGTGTTTTGTTTCAAAATCCGAGTCCATTTTGATTCTCAAATCCCAAATTTTTATTCTTCAAAACATTGACAAAATTTCACTTTGATTCTCACAAATTAGATGTCAAAGCTCATATATATTCATGTGAAATGGTTGGAAAAATTATCAAAATCACATACGCGATGATTGTAGAAGAAAATCCCATCTCCAAATCACCTCCCACCGAGTCTAGGGTTCAAAAATATGAAAGTGAGACTAAAAATCACGACTAATGTCAGAAATACGATACAGGGTTCACAAATGCGGACAAATCCTCGCAAATGGGACTACTGATGAAACCCAACAAATGTCGTGAATGCGACCCTGACTTCGCCTTTGCGAAGTCATGCCCTTCACAAAAGTGTCCCAAATATTGCAATTATGAACTAGCTTGCCCACGCCCCCGCTCCCCCGCAAATGCGAACATGACTGTTTCCCAGCGCATGTCACAAATGCGATTTCCCTCTTAAAAAATGAGATATCACAAATGCGAACAGTATCTCGCAAATGCGAGACCAGAAGCACCAGCAAATCTTAACCTTTTACAAAACTCTCTGGAATGTTTTCGAAAATCACCCGAGCCCTCGGGGCTCCACACCAATCATCCACACTATTCTAAGAACATCATATGAACTCGCTCGCGTGATTAAAACACCAAAATAACATCTATAACCGCGAATCGGACATCAAAATGCATGAAATTTTATATGAAACTCAAGAATTTCTAAAAGAACAGCCACGCGTCCAATTCCTATCAAATCGACTTGGAATGACGCCAAACTTTTCAAAAAAGTTTGAAATAGCAAAACAGACCTCTTCCAATGTAACGACTAATGAGTGGTGATTTTCCCATTTATTTTAGTGTCTTTACTTTAGTTTCTGTATCCGTTAATTATAATATGAGGTTGTTTATGGTGTGTATTGCGAGATTTTCAGGTAAATGATATATTGAAGAGAGTTAAGATCAAATGAAGTTGAATTGAGAAACATAATTGAAGAAATGAAAATAACTACAGTTCAATCGCATATGCGTAATACTGTCCGCATCTGCGGACTCGCTTCTGCGAGAAAAAGGCAGCATCTGCGGTTTAGGATAATTGCACTAGAATGCACATGCGATTGGAAATCTACTTCTACGACTGAGGTCCGCATTTGCGGAGCCACTTCTACTGCAACTTGTCCACTTCTGCGGAATAGCCATATTTCACCAAATGTTGCCTATGCGAGCAGGTAACCACAGTTGCTGAACTGCACCTGGGAGATCTTCCGCAGGTACAACCAATAGGCTTTAGACCTAGACAACTTAGGCATTTTACATTTTCTCCATTTCAAACCCACAAATACACGACCTAGCTTATTGGAAACACATTTTTGGCTAATTTTCAGTCTCTTGACTAAGAGAAACAAGTTTGGGAGCTAGGATTTGACCCACACACACTTGGGACTTGAAGATTTGAAACCTTTGGTTGAGATTTTCTTGCCCATTTTTACTCATTTCTTCATTTCCTTTCTTTGTATTAAATATCTAAGTATGTAGATTTTTTCCAACACTTGAATCATGCTTATGGGAATATTTATATTTAAAGTGTGGATTAAATATCTTGTTGTTCTTATGCATTGAACGATTTTTGTTTATTATGAAGTGAGTTATTATTTCTTTAATTGTTCTTGTTCTTTAATGTTTCCAAAGGGATTAGCTAACCCTAGGACTCGCCCATTAACTTTGATTTAATCTTGGAAGAGGTAAATTGGGGTTGTAAAAGTTTAATTAACAAGAACTTGAAGCTTTAACCCTCACTTTATAGATTCTACCTAGGGATAGGATCGAACTGCTTGTAGCCAAAATCGCTTGCACTTAATCTCTTAATTGTCTTTGAATAATTCAATCAGGAAGCCATGTTAGTCTTCGAATGAAGATAATACAGAATTATTATCCGACGCTAGTTAACATAAATTCGCTCTTATTTGTAAAATCGTGAAATACAATGGATTGTTACTTGAGTATAATTTTCCTTATGTCCACGCTTGTAGCCATTGATCATTTTACTCGCTTTTTAGGTTAGTTTACATTTTCGCATTTAGACATAATATTTTTTTCAAAATCTTTTTATGTGTTTGCCTTAGCACAATAAGCGATAATTCTCTTACATTGCCTCATTGCCTACATATTTTTCTCTATGAGATTCGACCCCGACTCATTGTTGGGTATATTATATTGCATGCAACCATATCCATTTACTTTTTAGTAGTGGATTTGGACGGCATCAAAATTGGCGCCATTGTTGGGGAACAATTTGGCGCATTTTGGTTGTTTGAGAAGTAAGCATACGTGCTTTGGTCCAAAACTTGTGAATATTTGTGTAATTATTTTCTTATCTTTGTTTATTTTCTTGTTTTCTCTCTTGTTTATTTTTTTTGTATATTTTCTTACTTTTTGAGAAATGGTATCACATAATGGAAATTGATCGGATGGTAACAGTTCATATTTTGATAACCCTTGTCCTTATTGTGGAAAACAACACTCGTGGCAAAATTATTTAAATTCTCCTGGGAGCGAATTGTGCGCATAATCTCAAACCCATGAGTGTAGTATATGTAATAGGTGTGATGGTCAAAATGGCCATTGGGCTAATTATGCTTATTTCTCTGTCCCTTCCTTGAAATCCCCCGCTATGATGATTCTACTTTTTTGATGACAAATATAGGCATATGGATGTGGAAGAAATTGAGAACGGACAAAATGGAGAGTTCAAGCTCATGATGGAATGCCAACTTGAAGGAGGAAAGAAAGAGCAAAAATCCTTGGAGGAACTCTTGGAAACTAGTCTCTAAAATGTTTGGCACTTGAAAGGTTGAATTCACAAAGAAATGCTTGAAGCTTTAGAGGTCCAAAAAGCCTCAGAAGTGAATGATAGCCAAGAACCTTCCTTAGAGGTTGAAGCCGAAAATCCTTCTTTGGCACTTGATCCAAATCAAGAAGAACTCTCAAATGTTCAAAATGAGAGGTTAATGCTCATTTTGGAGGCCATTCTTGATAATTAGGAGAAGCAAAACTTGGTGCTTGAGGACTTAAAATGTCACTCCCCGACCTCGGGGAGCGCGACTGACGCTCAACCGAGATAACCCAACCGAGCAAGCCTACTAGATTGCCTGCTACCCAACTCACCCATAAATAACGAGAAGATAAATGTCATTAATAACACTAAGAGGATTCATGAACAACACTAATTTCTTATTACCATTTGTTAATTCATTTTTTTAAGTCTCAAAATACATACGCTTTCATAGTTAAAGTGAAATAAGTAATTCAAATACAACAAGACTAGTCTGCCTTTCCCAACACCCATATACAACCCACACTCTGTCTACGGAGCCTCTAATGGATACAAAAGAATACCATGATAATGCCAACAACAAGGCCCCGGCTATATCTCCAACACAATACACGAGGAACAAAAGATAGAGGATCCTAAAATAAAGTGGGGCTCACCAAATCTGTTGGGAAGAGGGTGTGGTGCTATCAATAATCAGTTCCACCTGTTGTAGAACCACTTGCATCCATTAAAGATGCAGCGCCCCAGCAAAATGGACGTTACTACATATGGAATAGTACTAATATTTATGACTAAACACCCTCTCATTATAACAAGTAGCAATACAAGAAGGAACAGTTATAGGATCAATGAAAACCTCAAACAATACTTAACATCAAGTTAGAAGCAAGATAAGTCTCCAAGTAAATTTTCGTTATTTTAGGTTGAAAGATCTTAACACTGATAAAGATATACCACTGTGTAATTAGCATGGAGTCCGATCACGGCCCGATCAGCTAGGCTGTCTCACCCAAACACATCAACCACAATCACAATCATAATCACAATCACTATCACAACTTCAATCATTATCTCAATAAAATTTTCAAGCATAATTACCACCATGTGTGCGGCATGGTATCCGATCACGACACGACTGACTAGGCCGTCTCACCACAATATTGTGTGGATCGACATCATTCTTCTCTAGCAATCATTGAACCCAAATAAATTGGAAACTTCTCATTACATCAATCTCATCCCAAATAAGGAGAATGATCACAATTCACTCCTACACTGCATGTGTAGTTTTGGGGTTAGGCTTATTCCATCCTACTCTTCCTCGGTGGCTTACGGTACTCTTAAAATGTTTATTATTAAAAGGATTCACAACTCATTTCTACATCTTTTACACGTTTCTTAGTTCCATTGGCACTAGTGTCCCCAAATGTAATATCATTCTTGGTACATTGGCCGTATTTCATATTTCATTGTCACTTCTTTCACTTTTAAACATCATCACGGATTATCGACAACAAAGCATTTCTATTCAAAACCTTAAGTACACATGTGAGAAAGTAAGAGTCTTGAGCACATTGAGGTTTCCTACACAATTTGGCATAATATCTTTCATTTGAATCACGACTTGAAGTTATAACATTTAGATATGGAACCCATACTTTGAACACATTCTCAAATAGTAACACAACATACCAAGAACATTCGGAATACATATTGAACACATATATCTTTTGATACAAGGCTTATTTTGAATAATCAATTTATAATGAGTAAGTCGAGACTCACAAGGACATTGTGGGGTTCAATTCTAAAATAGGAGTTTATCCAACATACCTCTCTTGGGCTTCCTTAAATTATCACAATGTTATGAAAATCTTAGCAACTTTGATCTATTTAAAATATAACAAACTTGAACATAAATTAGGAAGGAGTTCATGCTTCCAGCTCATTTGAGCATTTTATCAAACGCTAGGTGGGCATTATAATTTCAAGGTCCTCCTATGGTGGATTCCTTCATTCCAATACCCAAAGTCTAATCTAATTTAGCTCAACAATTTTTCCCCAAACCTTGATAGTACATGCATGCATAATGGACAACTCCTACACCCAAGAATTACTTTACTCATTACCTATTATCAGTTAAATCCCGAAATCGAGAACTAGGGAGTAGAATCTTACCTTTAGATGGAAGCCTAGTGAGGTTTTCCTTTCTAATTCTCCAAGCCTTCAGCGAGAATTGAGAAACAATGAGTTTAGGAACCCCCATTAACTCTAGAGCACTTCCCCACTCTCAAAATATCATATTTTTACCTTACAACTGGTCTTTAATGACTATATATTGAAATACGGTCAGGTTACAAAATTAGAATAAATGGAACCCCGATGCAGATCTGCGATCGCATACGCGATCGCATAACGCTTCTGCGGTCCGCAAAATGAATAGCATAATGGCCCTCCGGAATTGGGCATTTTTACTTCACTCTGCAACAGGTTTGTGGTCCGCAGACCAATTTTGCGATTACATAATATGCCGTAGAACTCTCCTCTAGAAAGTTTTATGTTGGATTTGTGATGGACTGTGCGGCCCGCAAAATGATTATGCGGCCGCATAATGGACCGCATAATGGTCCTAACATTATCTCAAGTTTCTACTTCATTCCGTGGAAGATTTGCGGTCCGCATATCGGTTCTACAATCGTAGAATGGACCACAGAAAATGCCCCGCACTAGCAAAAATTTTCTTCAACTCCCCAATGCACTGTTCAACCCAAAGTCTACCTCAGCACCACAAGACCCCGAATTTTAGGTAAATATTTTACAGGACCTTACATAAAATAAGCACTAAATCGATATGATGTAACTATCCACACTTTGAAATATCAAATAAAATTATTAGTTGAGGCTCATTTTGCCTACCAATTGGAGAGTTTGGAAAGAGGTCAAGAAGAGTCCAACTTCGAGGAAGAAAGTGAGCTTCATTTTGAGGAATCAAGAATTGAACATCTGCCAACAAAATCCGTATTTGTTGGTGATGCCAAGAATAAAATGGAATTAGAGTCGGCCAATGTAGTTAAAAAAATAGTTGGGATTGGCTCCAGTCAGGGGAAAAAAGAGGATGTCAAAATCCGGAAAAAGTTACAAGTTGGGGGTTTGTATATCTCACTCTAAACATTTTTCAACTTAGGAATTTCATGATGATATGGGAATTGAGCTGTGTGAATCCACTTAGGAGTGCAAAAAAGGAAGAGAAGAGACATACGTCTTGCAATTTGAACATTCAAGAACACAAAATGACATTCCTTAAAACAGAGCCAGGAAATGCAAAACGAAGAAATTAAAGCTTGGCTTGATCATCTACGTACCACCTCCCGCCAATCGTGATCACAACCTTTACTCCATGTTAGGTGCATAATTTATATCCTCCAAGCGGAGAGAAAAGTGATGAAGTTGGTAATTGTCGTGCCACGACAAAAAATGCAGCACTTTGATGGGAGGCAACTCGTTGTTTTCAAATTATGAATTCGTTTTTGAAATTTTCTTTTTTAGGATAGTTTATTTTATTGTTTTTGACTAATCTACAAAGTTTCAGTTTTTTGGAGTTGAATTGATGAATTTGAGGTGTTCTAATGAACCAAAAACAGTGGTTGCCCAGTTTGTGCACACGTCATCTGGTGCAACCGCATTTCTGTAACTTTTCTCGTAGATGCAGCCTTGTAGATGTTCCAAATAGAGCACAGATGAGGAATCTTTTCATAAGCGGTTCTCTAGCCGCAAAAGCGTAGTCGCATAAGCGGTCAAAAACTCACCGATGCAACTCGTCGGGAACTTTTAAAGAGTCAATATGTTCTTCAACAGGTAACATTCAAAAATTATTTTCCCCAAAATCTAACTCCTCTCATCTCTACATTCAATCTCCATCGCTCGTGCACTATATTTCTCTTACACAAAACAACTCAGGTATAATCTTCATCTCTCCCCTACTTCTCTTTTCTTCTTCTCTCATTTTCTTCATCTCTATTTTTCCATGTCTATTTTTCCCATAGTCTCGCTTTCCCATTTTTGTATTTATGTTAGTTTTAGAAGTGAAGGACATTGGTTGAGAGTGGGTTTGTGTGTGCAATTAATGTTGAAACCAATCGGGGAAGTTTGATTACCCATTTAGTTTTAAGAAAAATCAAAACACTTTGTGCTTGTCATGTGTTCAATAAATTGTGCGAAAGAATTTTGGTTGCTAAGTGCCGTAAAATATGGTTTAATCGAATCACTTCATCATGATGTGCACTAATTTAGAATTCCCTAGTACAAATTATGTTCCAAAATCATGTTTGGAAGTGAAAGAAATTGACTGTAGATGGGCTCTTTGAAACCCATGATGAACATTGTAGAAGCGAAAAAGGGCAGTAGATGTGATACCTGTAACGACTTGACCAGTCATTTTGTGTAAGCGCCATATTTCTCCTATTTATGCTTTACACATATGTCTTTATGGTTTTATAGCTTACGGGAGTTGATTATTTTCGCTCCAGGAAGATTTTGGGTTGATTTGGACCCTTTGAGTTTTGACTTTGAAGCTCAAGTTACAAATATTGACCAAACATTGACTTTTATGAAAATGACTCCAAAATGGTATTTAATGGATCCGATAGCTTCGTATCGTGATTTTGGACTTGGGCATGTGCCCAAAATCGAATTCGAAAGTTCGTAGGTTGATTTGTGTGTTTTTGTCAAAATTTAGCAATTTGAGGTCGAAAAGTTTGACCATAGGTCAACTTTTATCTATCGAGCTCGGAATTTAATTTTGGGACTTGGAATAGGTCCATTATACTATTTAGAACTTGTCTGCAAAATTTGGTATCATTTGGAGTTGAATTGATAGGATTCGGACGCCTAGTTAAAATTCTAGAAGTTCTTGAAATTTACTTTGAAACTTATGAATTTTAGTGTTAGATTCATTATTTTAAATGTTATTTTTGAGTTTTGATCACGCGAATGAGTTTCTATGATATTCTTAGACTTGTACGGATGTATGGTTTGAATCCCCCAGGGCTCGGATGAGTTTTGTACAAGTTACGGAATGTTTTGGACTGAAACACATGATTTGGTGTGCTGATGCCTCTGATGTAACATTTGCTGACACCTAATTCGCAATAGCGAGTTTAGCAGGGGGGCCTCAGGTATCGCTAATTTTGATACCTGTCTTGCAAGTGCGATGTAGCTCAGGATTTGGGGTAGTTCGCATTTGTGACTAAACTACTGCATTTGCGAAGGGATAGGGTTCGTATTTGCGGACCCATTTGTCGCATTTGTGAAGTCCCTCTAGGTTGATCATTGGTTGCTTTTGTGAGGTATTCTTAGCAGTTGCGAGGGTTCGAAATTGCGAACCCATGTCGCAATTGCGACATCTACAGCTGATCAAAAGTACTAGGAGTCAGGATTTCATCTTATATTCTCTCATTTTAGAACCCCTAGACTCGGTAGGAGGCAATTTTGAGAGAGGATTTTCATCTACGAACTTACGGTAAGAGACTTTAATCTATTTCCAGCTATATTTCATCAATATATCTTAAATTTAACATCAAAATCACGTGAATCAAAGTGAAAATTTTGTGAAACTTTGTCAAGTTTTTGAAAAAAATGAATTAGTATTTTTAAGAGTCGATTTGGATTCGGATTTCGAAACTAATCACATATATGAACTTGTGGGGTTATGGATAATCGCAATCTACCCTTGGACACGGGTTTTGATCGAGCGGCCCCCCTATTGACTTTTGTTGACTTTTTGGGAAAAGTACAAAGATCATAGCTTTATCAATTGAAATTATTTTTCCTTGCATTGTTTGATGATATTAAGTCAATTATGGTTGGATTTGAGGCCTGTGAAGGAAAATTTTAGGAAAAGCTATTTCCGAGGGTTGAGTTAGCCTAGTTGAGGTATGTATCTTGGCTAACATTATATGGGGGAACTACCCCTTAGGATTCGGAAGTGATTGTGTGATTTGTGCTATGTGGAAGCTATGTATGAAAACGTGGCATGTGGGTACACGGGTTATATGTGGTATTTGACAATTTTAGACTTCTTAAACACTTATTTGAGCCTTGTGGAGGCGAATTTTAGGGGAAATCTTTTTTTGAGGGTTGAGTTGGCCTAGCTGAAATAAGTACATTGCCTAACTTTATGTAGGGGACCACCCCTTGGGATTTGGTATTGATTGTATAATTTGTGCTATGTGGAAGCCATGTACGCAAGGTGATGAGTGGGTACACGAGGTATATGTGGTATTTGACCGGTTTAGGCTTCTTAGACTCTTTTATGCTTAAATTGAATTGTCACATCGTGTTCTAAATTCTCATAAGAAATCTACTCTTACTTGTGTTAGTCTATCTTTACATGCCTTAAATGATTTTGTTAACACTTGTTCTACGTCTTACTTGATATTTTTCTCTTATGCTTTAGTTGAAGTTGTTGCCTCTTTCATTGTTACATGTTATCTCTTCCATTGTTGGTTTATCATTATTTGAAGTCATTGTTACATGTTGTCTCTTCCATTATTGATTTATCATTATTTGAAGTCATTGTTACATATTGTCTCTTCCACTGTTGATTTATCATTATATGAAGTCATTACATGTGCTGTCTCTTTGATTGTTGATTTATCCTTAGTTGAAGTCATTGTTACATGTTGTCTCTTTCATTGTCGATTATCCTTATTTGAAGCCATAGATACATATTATCTCTTCCATTATGCGTATTACTTTTTTAATGACGTGGTTGCACACTATCTCTCTCATTGTTGAGTTATTGGTGTTGAAGCTGTGAAAGCCGTTATCACATTGAGGCGACGTTGTTAATTGTTGAGATATACTTTTTGTTGACTAAGTTTCATTCATTGTTGTTGTTGATATTATTGTACACATTGTGATTGAGCCATGGGCTATTTTTGTGGAAATATTGATATTGTTGACTATTGGCAAGTTGTGACATATGGGCACTTCTGGTGCGAGTTGTTATTGTGATGTGATATTGATGCATGCGATGGTATAAGGATAGGGGTTAATGTGCATGCGGAGGCATAAGGTGTGACTTATGTGCGTGTTGCTTGTAAGGGAATTATTTTTGAAAGCCGCGGGGCATTGTAGCTATTTCGGGAAATATATTTTCAAAACTATTTAAATTTAAGCCTCATGCGGCAGTATAAGGAATGATTGTGATTGAAATTGAGAAATGTGAATACGAGGTGATACCTCACTTGTGATTCTTGTTGTATACGAGGTGGTAACTCGGCTGTGATTCTTGTTGTGTACGAGGCGGTACTTCATTGGTAATTCTTTGTCTTTATCGCAGGTTGTAAAGAGTTATTGGTTAAACACATATCGTTGCTTTTACTCTTCCTTGTCTTATCATTTTGGATCCATATTTAACTTGGTGGTTCTCTTTAATTGCTTCCTTTATGATATCTCTATGCTTACAATATCGGCATTAATCTATGTTATTAACTCGTTTTGTATCGGGTTTCCTCAGCCTTCCATGACTTCTTGTTATTACGTTTTCATTCTATTATTTTATCATAGGTTTCTTGACCTGGCCTCGTCACTTCTCTATTGAGTTTAGGCATGATATTTGATGAATACTATTGTGGTGTACTCATAGTACACTTCTGCACATCTCTTTGTGCAGATCCAGGTATGTCTTCCCGTGCGGGCGCAAAAGGTTAGTTGAGTGTCTACTTTTTGAAATTAATGGTATACCTGCTCGACGTCCGCAGGCCTCGGAGTAAACTTCTATTTTTAACATTATATTGTTTGTTTCTTTTTTCAAACAGTATTGTATTTCGAGACTACTAGTACCTTCTTGTAGACCTTATGACTCTGTTCCACCAGATTTTGGGGAAAGTGTTAGCTACTGTACTATTGAGTTTATTATAATAGTGTGAAGGTTTAATTTGATGTTTTAGTAGTATTTCTAGTATTTCTCTATGCAAGTTAGGCATACCTAGTCGTAGAGACTAGGTGTCATCACAACATCCTAAGGAGGGAAAATGGGGTCGTGAAAAGTTGGTATTAGAGCTCTAGGTCACAGGTGTTACGAGTCATAAGCAGGTTTAGTAGAGTCTTCCAGATCGGTATGGAGACGTCTCTACTTATGTTCGAGATGCTACTGAACTGTTAGGAAAACTCCACTTCTTTGATTCCTTATTGTGCGAATTAGTTGACTTGAAAATCTAAATCTTTCACTTTCTATTCTCTCGCAGATGGTGAGGACACGCACTACTGGACCCGACGATCAAACACCCGCGCCCCCTATTAGAGCAGCGAGAGACCAGCTCTGGGTAGAGGCCAAGGAAGGGCACGTGGTGCAGCCATAGCACCTGCCCTAGCTACGACAGAGGAGCCGCCAGTAGCTCCAGTTGGGGGATAAGCATCTAAGGTGCCTGTTTCCATCCCTACACTTCAGGAGACCCTCGCACAGTTCTAGAGCATGTTCGGTACCTTATCTCAGGCGGGGTTTATTCCACTTGCACCAGCCATATATCAGGCTAGGGGGAGGAGCTCAAACTCCCGCGTCTCATACTCCAGAGCAGCGAGTCCATATTTACCAGGTCCCAAAGGTTATGCCAGCACAACCCTTTGTTCCGGTTCAACCCGAAGTGAGGGCAGTGGCATCGGAGAAGGAGCAGCTTAGACTTGAGAGGTACAAGAAGTATCACCCTCCAACTTTCAGCAGAT
>MCJB01038324.1:69137-90778 GCA_002018475.1 Nicotiana obtusifolia
GGGGGGGGGGGGGATGTTACGACCCGACCTGCTGTTTTGTGTGATTGCACGTTTTTTCCCATTTTATGCTTTACACATGTGATTTTATGGTTTTTGGACTTACGAGGGTTAATTAGTTTCGTTCCGGGAATATTTTGAGTTGATTTGGACCCTTTGATTCTTGACTTAGAAGCTTAAGTTAGATATATTAACCAAATTTTGACTTTTGTGAAAATGACCCTGGAACAGTATTTTGATGGCTTCGATAGCTCCGTATCGTGATTTTTGACTTGAGCATATGACCGAAATCAAATTCGAAAGTCTGTAGGTTGATTTGTGCGTTTTTGTCGAAATTTGTCTATTTGAAGTCGAAAAGTTTGACCGCAGGTTAACTTTTAGCTATCAAGCTCAAAATTTGATTTTGGGGCTTGGAACAGGTGTGTTATGCTATTTAGAACTTGTCTGCAAAATTCGGTATCATCTGGAGTTTAATTGATAGGATTCGGACGCCTAGTTGAAATTCTAGAATTACTTGGAATTTACTTTGAAACTTATGCATTTTAGTGTTCTATTCGTAGCTTTAGATGTTATTTTTGTGTTTTGATCGCCCGAGCAAGTTGATATGATGTTTTTAGACTTGTATGGATGTATGGTTTGTAGCCCCAAGGGCTCAGATGAGTTTCAGACATGTTACAGAATGTTTTGGACTGAAAAATAGGATCTGGTGTGCTGATGCCTCTGATGTCGCATTTGCGAACACCAAGTTCGCAATTGCGAGCTTAGTAGGGAGCCTCAGATATTGCAATTGCGATACCTGTCTCGCAATTGCGAAGTAGCTTAGGATTTTAGGTAGTTCACATTTGCGACTAAATTTCCGCTTTTGCGAACCCATTCGTCGCATTTGCGAAGTCCTTATGGCCTGATCAATGGTTGCATTTGCATGGTATTCTTTGCAATTGCGAGGGTTCAAAATTCCGAACCTATGTCACTATTGCGACATCTGCAGCTGATCAAAAGGGCTAGGAGTCGAGATTTCATCTCATATTCTCTCATTTTAGAACTCTAGACTCAGTAAGAGGCGACTTGGAGAGAGGACTTTCATCTAAAAACTTTGGGTAAGTGAGATTAATCTATTTTCAACTATATGAATCAATATATCGTAGATTTAACATCAAAATAATGTGAATCATAGTGAAAATTTGTGAAACTTTGTTAAGTTTTTGAAAATAAGAATTTGAGTTTTGAGAGTCGATTTGGGCTCGGTTTTGAAACTAATCACATATATGAACTCATAGGGTTATGGGTAGTCAGAATATACCCTTGGAACTAGGTTTTGATGGGGCGAGCCCCGAGTGGACGGTTTTTTTAACTTTTTGGGAAAAGTATAAATATCATAACTTTATCTATTGTAATTATCTTCCCTTTTATTGTTTGATGATATTAAGTCAATTATCGTTATGATGTGTGGAGGCAAATTTTAGGGGTAAATCTATTTCCGAGGGTTGAGTTGGCCTAGCTGAGGTACGTGTCTTGCCTAACTTTGTGGGGGGGAACTATCCCTTAGGATTTTGAATTGATTGTGTCATTTGTGCTATGTGGAAGTTGTGTACGCTAAGTATTGAGTGGGTGCACAGGTTATATGTATTATTTGACCGGTTTAGACTTCTTAGACTCTTATTTGAGCCATATGGAGGCGAATTTTATGGTAAAAGCTTCAGAGGGTTGAGTTGGCCTAGCTGAGATAAGTATCTTGTGTAACTTTGTGTAGGGGAACCAACCCTTGGGATTTGGGATTGATTGCATAATGTGCACTATGTGGAAGTCGTGTACGCAAGGTGTTGAGTGGGTACACGAGTTATATGTGGTATTTGACCGGTTTAGGCTTCTTAGACTCTTTTCATGCTTAAATTGAACTGTCATATCATGTTCCAAATTCTCATAAGCAATCTACTCTTACTTGTGTTAGTCTCTCCTTACATGCCTTAAATGACTTTGTTAACACTTGTTCTACATCTTACTTGATATTTTTCTCTTATGCTTTAGTTGAAGTTGTTACCTCTTTCATTGCCACATGTTACCTCTTCCATTGTTGATTTATAATTATTTGAAGTCATTTTTACATATTGTCTCTTCCACTGTTGATTTATCATTATTTGAAGTCATTGTTACATATTGTCTCTTCCATTGTTGATTTATCATTATATGAAGTCATTGCAATGTTTTCTCTTCGACTGTTGATTTATCATTATTGAAGTTATTGTTACATGTGATACGCTCAAATTTCACTTTAATAAATAGTGTAAAGCGGTCGATGTCAAATATAATAATCCAACAAGGTTGGGGTCGAATCCCACAGGGAATAGGTGTGAAAAGGTTACTTGACTAGTGTGTTACTCGACTAAAGTCGTAATTCTATCCAGTTAACCGTAACAAGAGTATGTATTGAGTTTGGTTTTAGGCGATGGCTAATTGAAATATTGAGAATGTAAATAATTCTGATTAAAGAAACCAAGGTTGTGTCCCCATTAATGAAGTGTAATGCTATCGGTGTTAATATGATATATTTCTAATGGAAGGTCCTTTTTGATATGCAAATGATGTCTAAGTGACTACCCAACATTTTCTGATAGTTAGGTAGTATTTCCTCTTTATTATTTTTCCAAATATAAAAGAGTTGCAATTAAGAAAATCAATTTATGCCAAATAAAACCCACTTATTCCTAACCGATTTTATTAAACAAGGTCTAAATCCTTGCGTCTTTGATATTTACTTCTACCAAATTTTACCCCACTTTCCCAAGCAAAGCAAGAATTTAATGGCATTTGTTAATGTTTGCAACCACCAACAATAAATGAAGATGAGAAGTAAATAAATATCAACCAACCATTATATATATATTCAATGTTAAACACCCATTAACATAACACCCATTTAGGGTCCACAGCCTTAGTATTTAAAGTTAGTTACTCATACTAAAATACAAAACCAAGAGAATATTAAATGCCATAAAGCTTACAAAGTGAAAGATTCTTGACCCAAAAGATTCCAAAAGAAAGGAATATTAATGCCTTGTATTGTAGCTTCAAAGTCAGACAAGATAGAGCCCACAAAGTCCTAATAAATCTATTTATAGAGGGCCAAAAGTCGTACAAAATTGACCTTTCAGGTTGAGTTTGCGACCGCATTTCTGTCGCATAATAGACATGTGGTCCGCATTTTTGACCTGGACATCGCAGATTGTAACCCTAGTTTCGCCTTCACCGCATTCATAGTTTGCGGTCCGCATTGCAGAAACGCGACCGCATCTTGCATCGCATTTTCTTCCTTCAGTAGACTTCATGTTTGGTTTGTGGTTACTTCTGCGGCTCGCAAAGAAGTTATGCGATCGCAGATGAGACCGCATTTTTGACGTTGAACTTTGCCCAGAATTCTGTTTTGGTCTGCGATCTCGGTATGCACTATGCGGCTCGCATGTGGGTTTTGCGATAGCATATCCACATGTGCGATGCCTTTTTGCTCTTTTCTTGTCTTTTTGTGGATTTTTGAACTCTTTTCCATGCTCTTAGGTCCTTACGCCTCATACACTGAAAAAACACAAAAATTACATAAGTACAAAAGGGAAATTGCATTTAAAACAAGCTAAAATCTAAGCAATTAATATCAAAATATGCCAAAATTCTCCGGCACATCAACATGTTGTCTCTTTCATTGTCGATTATCCTTATTTGAAGCCATCAATACATATTATCTCTTCCATTGTGCGTATTACTTATTTAATGACGTGGTTGCACACTATCTCTCTCATTGTTGAGTTATTGGTGTTGAAGTTATGTAAGCCGTTATCACATTAAGGCGAAGTTGTTAATTATTGAGATATACTTCTTGTTGACTAAGTTTCATTCATTGTTGTTATTGATATTCTAGTACACATTGTGGTTGAGCTATGGGCTATTGTTGTGGAATGTTCAGTATTGGCAAGATGTGACATATGGGCACTTGTGGTGCGAGTTGTTATTGTGATGTGATATTGATGCTCAGGTGGCGGTATAAGGATAGGGGTTAATGTGCATGCGGAAGCATAAGGTGGGACATATGTGCGTGTTGCTTGTAAGAGAATTATTTGAAAGAAACATGATATCATAAGGTGGGCAAAAGTGCATGTAGCTATTTCAGAAAAAATGTTTTTGCACTATTTAAATTTAATCTCATGTAGCAGTATAAGTAAAGATTCTGATTTAAATTGAGAAATGTGAATATGATGCGGTACCTCAGTTGTGATTCTTGTTGAATACGAGGCGGTACCTCGATTGTTATTCTTGTTGTGTACGAGGCGGTACCTCGTCAGTTACTCTTGTTTTTATCTTGGTTGTAAAGAATTATTAGTGAAACACTTCTGCTTAAATTTATTCTTCCTTGTCATACAGTTTGGATCCTATTTGACTTGGTGGTTCTCTTCAATTGCTTCCTTTATGATATCTCTATACTTGCAATAACGACATTAGTCTATGTTATTAACTTATTTCGTATCGGTTATTTCTCCGCCTTCCATATTTTCTCGTTATTATGTTTTCATTCTGTTATTATATGGTAGTAGGTTTCTTGACCTAGCCTTGTCATTACTCTACCGAGGTTAGGCTTGATACTTACTGGGTACTATTACGGTATAATCATACTACGCTTCTTCACCTTTTTTGTGCAGATCCAGGTATGTCAATCCATGCCGGGCGCTAGAGGTTTATTGAGTAGCTGCTTTTGGAGACTTCAAGGTATATCTGCTCGACGTTCGCAAGCCTTGGAGTCCCCTTCTTGTTTTGATATCGAGACTATTAGTACCTTTTTGTAGAGCTTATGACTCCGTTCCACCAGATTTTGGGAAAAGTGTTGGCTATTGTACTATTAAGTTTTGTAATAGCGTGAATGTTTAGTTTGAAGTTTTAGTTGTATTTCCGCGATTTCTCTATGCATGTTAGGCTTGCCTAGTCGTAGAGACTAGGTGCTATCACATCTTAACGAGAGAAAATAGTGTCGTGACAGTCTCACATTTGCGATGTTCCTTCCGCAGGTTCAAATTTTGTTCAGCAGTGGAATTTTGCAAAAGCGAAATGATTTTTGCAAATGCGGAACCACACCTGCAATGGTTTTTCCGTAGGTACGGTGACTGGGCAGTTGTGCAAAAATAGTAGCCCTGCAATTTTGGCTTGTTTGGACCATTTGGCTTGATTCTCTGGCCTAATTGCATTGCTTTAAATTTCTCATCATGATTATAATGCCTGACTAAATTGGTTTTGATTTTTTAGGTAATTTAAGCTTCAAAAATGGAGCCCAAACACAAATTAAAATGCGGCACTTCATCATGAACTTGCGGAAGAAGATGTGGAGGAACAATTTGACATTGATCACTTCATGTATGTTGATTGCCATCGCCGATACTATGACAACCGTCTTACGAAGAAGGTCGTACTTGAAAAGGGGATCTCCAAGGATAAATTCGCCGAGCTACTTCCAGATTATTAGGGTCGTCTACAGACCACCGGCTTATCTTATTTTGTGCCTACTCTTTGTGAGGCCAATGAGGAGTGGGTTCGTGAATTTTACGCAAACCTTAAGCGTACAGACATCAACGACCCACAACTCACCATGAAAGGCAAAATTGTGAGGTTTGGAGCTGAGCAGATCAATGATGTTTTAGGGCTTCCGGACCAATCACTTGATCCAGTACGAGAAAAAGATCATTGCTCAAATGGAGATTGGTTAGCTTCTAGACTTTATCCTGCAGACGAGAGGGCAAAGTTGGCCAACAAGAACAAGGGTTTAAAATCCATTGACTTCACAGCTGAGGCCAAGATGTGATTTTACATCATCTGCAACAGAGTCTCACCTTGTGGCAACGTATCAGTTGTTTCATATGTCAGGGCCCTGATGATCGCATGCATACTTTATGGCATTCATGTGAATGTCGGCTATTATATCATTCAAGAACGGCAGGATTACTTGCTACAAGACAGTTCAAGCTTGATGTTCCCTACACTGATTACAGAGTTGTGTCGGCAAGCAGGATGTGCGCAGCACCGATCGTTGGTTACCGGCCGACAAACCCTTTCATCCGTTTAGAGTAACAGGTGAGGGTAGTGCAAAAAATAGCAAGAAGAGGAAAATCACCATAGTTACTGGACCACAGTCCTCCTCACAGGCAGCACTACCGGAGGGACCATTTGGGATGCTGAACTCCCAGCTTGTCTCCATTCATGACTTATTGTCACAACTCCCTAGTGGACCCTCTCACTATTAGGCCTGATTATTGTACTAAAGAAGAAATGAAGACATGCTTGAAGGCCCAGAAAAAGTAGGCAGAGTCTCATGAGAAGTTAGCAGCTTCTATTAGCAGGCTCTAGGCAGCCTATGACGATGTTGCCAGGGCATATGTAGATCTTCAGGTTGACATCCAGAAGGAGAAAGAGATGAATAAGAAGAAGGGAAATTTCATGGTAAGGACGTGGAGAAGCATCAAGGCCATCTTCAAATGGGGGCCGCCAAATAGGAAGATACCGGTCGAGGACAAAGATGATAATGAAGAGTATTCCTTCTTGTCGAATGTAGCTGAAGATAATATTAATTATACAGATGATTATGAGGTCGAGAGCTCTACACAGCAGTGATGACCCTTTTCCCGCCATCTGCTAGTCTAATAAAGACCTTACGGAGATCCTCAAACTACTCTTATTTTATTCTAATATTGTGTAGTGAGGACAATGAGTGTTTTTAGTTGCGGTGGCTTTAGGGAGTTTACTTTAATTACATATTGATGCTTAATTTATGCCCTTGCCGGGCTTATACTTTTATATGGATATTGTGTGCTCTTGAGGGCTTGTTTTATTATTGTTTATCATGTGTCATGGCCGGGATTAGTTTGTGATTGGTGATATATTTGCGAATTAGTCACTTGTGTTATTCTGTTTTATTTTTATTTATTTTGTTTAGTAGTTTTTAGTTTATATTTCTTTTATTAGTCATTTTTGTAATTTTATAATCTTTAGTACTTGTTAGTGTATATTATTTCAAGTAGTTTTTAGTTTATAATTTTTTTCTTCAGTAGTAATATGCTTTTCAATAAATTTCCTTGGGTTTTGTTTATGCTACGTTTCTTTCCGAGGAATATTTTTGTATTGAACCGGTTGACTTTTCCATATGATGGATACGTGACAACTTTTTTAAGGGAATTAGTCTTGTTTTGCTATGTGGAGACTTTTGGATTATTTGTTACTTATAAAATTAGTCTTGTTGTATTTTGTGGAGACTTTTGGATTGTTTGTTACTAATAAAATTAGTCTCTGGGTGAAGTGCAAACTCAGAATACCCCTCTGAATTTTGATTGTAAATGAAAAAGTAGGTTGCATGGGGAAGGATAATTTTTGTGATAACTTTTTGGCTCATTTTGTAACTTTTGCCCACTAGTTGGCATGATATTGCTCTAGTTGTTCTTATTAAGAAGTGAAATAGATCTATCTTGATTAGCTCGTGTGCCATGTGTGTTAGTTTTTGTTAAAAATAAGTCTTCCGTTTACTTTTATCATCTAGAACTCTCCCAGTTGGTCTTTCAATGCTAATGTTAATTATGTTTAGTTGGAGGAATAACCTTAGGCATTCTTTTTTATCTTTGAAGAATCCTATTTAGTCTTTAGAGCCTACCATTGAATAATTATTATCACTAGTTGACCTCATTTGAGCTTTTAATCTTTTATTTTGCTAACACATTACAAACCTTTACCCCGTTTGTGAAATAACTCCCTCTTTTGAACTGGTCCCTCCTTGATGCTAAGAATGAGGTTAAAAGCCCAAGTTGGGGGTGTGAGTAATTATTGGGAAATGGTGATGTATATTGTGTGCAGAACCATATACTTCAAAGTTGTTTATATGAAGATATCCAAAAGAAAAGCAAAATAAAATATATGTATATTAAAAAAATAGAGTCTTGAGAAAATTAGAGAGGCGCTTTAAGATGGTTCTATGTTGGTAATAAGAGGTCAATAAAGGCTATGTGATTTAAAAACTAGCAAAGTGCAAAAAGAAAGATAAATGTGAGTAATGTTCAAGGAGGGTGTAGTTTGTATCCCAAATGATTATCTTACCCCTTCCTGAACCTACATTATAAGTTTAGAAAGTACTTATGGAATATCCAACTGAACGTTCTTGTAGCACTTGAAATTTATTATTGAGACTGAGTGTCTTTTTGCATTTGTCCCTTGTAATGTTATTGTAAATATGTTGATTTTGGGACTTTCTTTCTAGTGAGGTGACATGGATTATGATGGATTGGTGACATTGATATATTCCGAATTGAGTAAATTGAGCATATATAATAGACTAGTGCTTTTGAGTCACTTCTTGAGGCTTGGTTGTTGTCACTTGATTATTTTAAAACTCCATTACATTCTTGAGATTGTTTTAAATGAAGTAGTTGTTTAGTTGAAGTTCACATGCTTGAGCCTAATTATTTGTACCAACCAAAGTCATAAGTATGGTGCTTAATTTGAGAATGTGATTTGAGAATGATAGCGATGCTACTTGAGCTTTAAAGGGTAGAGCCTCATTGAGTATTTGATTTTGATTTGCTTAAGGGATAAAAAAAAGCTTTAAGTTGGGGGTGTTGATGAGTTGTTATTTTACCATTTAATTTAGTCTCTTTACTTTATTTTTTGTATCTGTTAATTATAATATGAAATTGTTTATGGTGTGTATCGCTAGATTTTTAGGTAAATGATGTCTTGAAGAAAGTTGAGATCAAATGAGATGGAATTGAGAGAAAAGAGTTGAAGAAGTGAAAATAACTCCATATTAATCACATCTGCGTAATATTGTCTGCATCTGCGGACTTGCTTCTGCAGGAAAAAAGGCCACATCTGCGGTACAAGAGAAATTTCACAAGAATTGCACCCACAATTGGAAATCTGCTTCTGCAGTTGAGGTTCCCATTTGCGGAGCAACTTCTCTGCCAACTCGTCTGCTTATGCAGAATAGCCATTTTCCACCGAATTTCACTTCTGCGAGCAGGTATCTGAATATGCGGAAGTGCACTTACAAGGATTCTTCTGCAGGTGCGGCCAACGGGCTTCAGACCTGGACAACTTAGGCATTTCACATTTTATCCATTCGAAGCCCACAAGTACACGATGTAGCTTATTGGAAACACATATTTGGCTAATTTTCAATCTTTTTGCTAAGAGAAACAAGCTTGGGAGCTAGGGTTTAACACACACACACTTGGGAATTGAAGATTTGAAACTTTTTGTTGAGATTTTCTTACCTATTTTTATTCATTTTTTCATGTCCTTGCTTTGTATTGAATATCTAAGTGTGTAGTATTTTTTCCAATACTTGAATCTTGTTTATGGGAATATATTTAAAGTGTGGATTAAATATCTTGTTGTGGTAAAATTAAAATCTTTTTCCCCAAAATCTAACTCCTCCCATCTCTCACATTAATCTCCACCGCTCGTGCACTCTATTGCTCGTGCACTTCTCTTTTCTTCTTCTCTTATCTTCTTCATCTCTGTTTTTCCATGTCTATTTTTCCGCACAGTCTCGCTTTCCCACTTTTGTATTTATGTTAGTTTTAGGAGTGAAGGACATTGGTTGAGAGTGTGTTTGTGTGTGCAATTAATGTTGAAACCAATTGGGGAAGTTTGATTACCCATTTAGTTTTAAGAAAAATCAAAAAACTTTGTGCTTGTCATGTGTTCGATAAATTATCCGAAAGAATCTTGGTTGCTAAGTGCAGTAAAATCTGGTTTAATAGAGTCACTTAATCATGATTTGCACTAATTTAGAAGTCCTGAGTATAAATTATGTGCCAAAATCATGCTTGGAATTGAAAGAAATTAACAATTGATAGGCTCCTTGAAACCCCTGATGAACATTGTAGAAGCGGAAAAAGGGCAGTAGATGTGATACCTGTAACGACTTGACCAGTCATTTTGTGTAAGCGCCTCGTTTCCCCTATTTATTCTTTACACATATGTTTTTATCGTTTTATGTCTAACAAGGATTGATTATTTTTGCTTCGGAAAGATTTCGGGTTGATTTGGACCCTTTGATTTTTGACTTAGAAGTTTAAGTTACAAATATTGACCAAACTTTGAATTTTATGAAAACGACCCTGGAATGGTATTTTGATGGATCCAATATCTTCGTATCGTGATTTTGACTTGGGCATATGCCAGAAATCAATTCGAAAGTCCGTAGGTTGATTTGTGTGTTTTTGTCAAAATTTAGCAATTTGAAGTCGAAAAGTTTGACCGTAGGTTGGCTTTTATCTATCGAGCTTAGAATTTGATTTTGATACTTGGAATAGGTCCATTATGCTATTTAGAACTTGTGTGCAAAATTTGGTATCATTTGGAGTTGAATTGAGAGGATCCGGACGCCTAGTTGAAATTCTAGAAGTTCTTAAAATTTACTTTGAAATTTATGCATTTTAGTGTTAGATTCATTGTTTTAGATGTTATTTTTGTGTTCTGATCGCGTGAGTGAGTTCTTATGATATTCTTAGACTTGTACGGATGTATGGTTTGGAGCCCCGAGGGCTCGGATGAGTTTCGGACATATTACGGAATGTTTTGGATTGAAAAACAGCATGTGGTGTGCTGATGCCTCTGATGTCACATATCCTAATACCACGTTTGCAATTGCGAGCTTAGCTGGGGGTGGGTTGGCCTCAGGTATCGCTATTTTGATAACTGCCTCGCAAGTGCAATGTAGCTCAAGATTTGGGGTAGTTCGCATTTGCGACTAAACTGCCAAATTTGCGAAGCGACAGGATTCGCATTTGCGAACCCATTTGTCGCATTTGCGAAGTCCCTCTAGGCTGATCAATGGTCTCATTTGTGAGGTATTCTTCGCAATTGCAAAGTTTCGAAACTGTGAACCTATGTCGCAATTGCGAGTGTTCGAAATTGCGAACCCATGTTGCAATTGCGACATCTGCAGCTGATCAAAAGTGCTAGGAGTCGGGATTTCATCTCATATTCTCTCATTTTAGAACCCTAGACTCAGTAAGAGGCAATTTGGAGAGAGGATTTTCATCTACGAACTTTGGGTAAGTGTATCTGATCTATTTCCAGCAATATTTCATCAATATATCTTAGATTTAACATCAAAATCATGTGAATCAAAGTGAACATTTGTGAAACTTTATCAAGATTTTGAAAAAAAAAAAACAATTTCAGTTTTAAGAGTCGACTTGGACTCGGAGTTTTAACTAACCACATATATGAACTCGTGGGTGTATAGATAATCGAATTCTACCATTGGACACGGGTTTTGATTAGGTTGGCCCCGGATTGACTTTTTTTGACTTTTTAGGAAAAGTATAAAGATCATAGCTTTACCTATAGTAATTTTTTCACCTTGTATTGTTTGATGATATTAAGTCAATTATACTTGGATTTGAGCCTTGTGGTGGAAAATATTTGGGGAAAAGCAATTTCCAAGGGTTGAGTTGGCCTAGTTGAGGTACGTATCTTGCCTAACTTTGTGTGAGGGAACTAACCTTAGGATTTGGGATTGATTGTGTCATTTGTGCTATGTGGAAGCCGTGTACGCAAGGTGACGTGTGGGTACATGGGTTATATGTGGTATTTGACCAGTTTAGGCTTCTTAGATTCTTATTTGAGCCATGTGGAGGCAAATTTTAGGGGAAAAGCTTTTTCCGAGGGTTGAGTTGGACTAGTTGAGATAAGTGCCTTGCCTAACTTTGTGTGGGAGAACCACCCCTTGGGATTTGGGATTAATTTTATAATTTGTGCTATGTGCAAGCCGTGTACGCAAGGTGGTGAGTGGATACACGAGTTATATGTAGTATTTGACCCGTTTAGGCTTCTTAGACTCTTTTCATGCTAAATTGAATTGTCATATCATGTTCTAAATTCTCATAAGCAATCTACTCTTACTTGTGTTATTCTATCCTTACATGCCTTAAATGACTTTGTTAACACTTGTTCTACATCTTACTTGATATTTTGCTCTTATGCTTTAGTTGAAGTTGTTGCCTCTTTCATTGTTACATGTTACATATCCCATTGTTGATTTATCATTATTTGAAGTCATTGTTACATGTCGTCTCTTCTGTTGTTGATTTATCATTATTTGAATTCATTGTTACATATTGTCTCTTTCATTGTTTATTTATCATTATATGAAGTCATTGTTACATGTTGTCTCTTCCATTGTTGATTTATCATTAGTTAAAGTCACTGTTAAATGTTGTCTCTTTGATAGTCAATTATCCTTATTGGAAGCCATCGATACATGTTATCTCTTACATTTTGAGTATTACTTATTTAATGTTGTGGTTGCACATTATTAAATAGGTGAATTATTGGTACTGAGTTATTGGTGTTGAAATTATGAAAGCCATTATCACTTTGAGGGGAAGTTGTTAATTGTTTAGATGTACTTCTTGTCGACTAAGTTTCATCCATTGTTGTTGTTGATATTCTTGTACACATTGTTGTTGAGCCATGGGCTATTGTTATGGAAACATTAATATTGTTGATTATTGGCAAGTTGTGACATATGGGCACTTCTGGTGCGAGTTGTCATTGTGATGTGATATTGATGCATGTGGCGGTATAAGGATATGGGTTAATGCGCATGCGGCAGCATAAGGTGTGACTTATGTGTATGTTGCTTGTAACAAAATTACTTGAAAGCCACTCGGCGTCATAAGGTGGGATAAAGTGTGTATAGCTATTTCGGGAAATAAATTTTATAAACTATTAAATGTAAGGCTCAAGCGGCGATATAAGGAAAGATTGTGATTGAAATTGAGAAATACGAATACGAGGTGGTACCTCGCTTGTGATCCTTGTTGTGTACAAGACGGTAACTCGTTTGTGATTCTTGTTTTATATGAGGTGGAACCTCAGTTGTGATTACCTTTGTGTACGAGGCGGTACCTCGTTGGTGATTCTTGTCGTTTATCTCAAGTTGTGAAGAGTTATTGGTTAAACACTTGTAGTTGCTTTTGTTCTTCCTTGTCTTATCAGTTTGGATCCGTATTTAACTTGGTGTTTCTCTTCAATTGCTTCCTTTATGATATATTTATGCTTACAGTTTCGGCATTAGTCTATTTTATTAACTTGTTTTGTATCGGTTATTCCTCAGCCTTCCATGATTTCGCATTATTACATTTTCATTCTATTATTATATCCTCGTGGGTTTCTTGACCTGGCCTCGTCACTACTCCACCGAGGTTAGGCATGATATTTACTGAATACCATTATGGTGTACTCATAATATACTTTTGCACATCGTTTTGGTCAGATCCAGGTATGTATGCCCCTGCCGGACGCTAGAGGTTAATAGAGTAGCTGATTTTGGAGACATAAAGGTATACCTGCTCGACGTCCAAAAGCCTCGAAGTCACCTTCTGTTTTTGACATTATACTGTTTGTTTCTTGTTTCAAACAGTATTGTATTTCGAGACTACTAGTACCTTCTTATAGAGCTTATGACTCTGTTCCACCAAATTTTGGGGAAAGTGTTAGCTACTGTATTGTTGAGTTTTTTCTAACAGTGTGTAGGTTTAATTTGAAGTTTTAGTAGTATTTCTGTTATTTCTCTATGCATGTTAGGCTTACCTACTCGTAGAGACTAGGTGTCATCACGACATCCTAAGGAGGAAAAATGGGATCGTGAAAAGTTGGTATCAGAGCGTCGAGGTCATAGGTGTTACAAGTCATAGGCAGGTTTAATAGATTCTTGCGGATCGGTACGGAGACGTCTCTACTTATGTTCGAGAGGCTACAGAACTGTTAGGAAAACTACACTTCTTTGATTCCTTATTTTGCGAATTGGTTGACTTCAAAATCTAAATCTTTCACTTTCTCGCATATGGTGAGGACACGCACTACTAGATATGACGATCAAACAACTGCGCCCCCTACTAGAGCAGCGAGAGGCCGGGTCTAGGGTAGATGGCGAGGAAGGGCACGTGGTGAAACCAAAGCACCTGCCCAAGCTACGACAAAGGAGACACCAGTAGCCGCAGTTAGGGGACAGGCATCTGAGGTGCCTGTTTCCACCCCTGCACTTCAGGAGACCCTCGCACATTTCTAGAGCATGTTCGATACCTTAGCTCAGGTGGGGTTGATTTTACTTGCACCAGCCACATCACAGGCTGGGGGAGGAGCTAAACTCCCACGTCTCATACTCTAGAGCAGCGGGTCCATATTGATCAGGTCCCAAAGGTTATGCGAGCACAACCCATTATTCCGGTTCAGCCCGAGGTGAGGGCAGTGGCATCAGAGAAGGAGCAGCTTAGACTTGAGAGGTACAAGAAGTATCATCCTCCTGCTTTCAGCGAATTAGCTTTAGAGCATGCACAGGGTTTTATAGAGAAGTGCCACCATATCCCTCCGTACCATGGGTATTATGGAGATGAGCGGGGTTGCTTTTACTACCTTCCAGCTTTCAAGAGCAGCGTATCAATAGTTTGGCAAGTTTATGAGAAGGGTAGCCCACCCGATGTAGCTTCATTCACATGGACTCAGTTTTCAAAGATTTTCTTGAGAGAGAGAGTTCCCCAGACCCTTAGGATGCATGGCGCGCGAAGATTGAGCAGTTGCGCCAGGGTACTATGACAGTGTCGAGATTTAGAAACCGATACCCCATATCAGCAAGTGGTAGAGATCACACGGAGGTTGGAAGGTATGGGGCCGTGAGAAAGAGGAAAAGGAGGTCAAAAGGCCTCGAGGTACTGGAGGATTTAGTGGTGGCCATGCTGCAGCTACAACCCGTCATTGTTAAGGCTATATGAGTCGTCCCATTCATTCAGCGCTTCCAGCTTCTAGTGGTTCTCAGGTTATTTTGAGGTCTCAAGTTGCACACTTTCCTCAGCCACTTTCTCGTGTACCTCCTACACGGGGTCTCTTCAGCGATCAATCCAGCCGACCAGGCCCGAGCTAGTCCCATCAACCATGCCCAGTGAGAGCTTGCTTTGAGTGTGATGATGCTCTCCATATAGTTAGAGACTGCCTTAGATTCAGGAGGGGTGCACCTAATAGACTACTTAGGCCCCACAGATTCAGTCAGGGCCACATATTTCATAGGCCATGGTTGCTGCCCCAGTTGCTGCAATACCCGCACAACCAGCTAGGGGTGGGGGATGGGTGGGTAGAGGTCTCTCTAGAGGGGGAGAACAGGCCAGATTCTATGCTTTTTCGAGTAGGACAGAGGCGGTCGCTTTTGAAGCAGTCATCACAGTATGGTTACGGTTTTTCATAGAGCTGCATCAATCTTATTTGATCCGGGATTCACTTATTCGTTTGTGTCATCTTACTCTGCTCTACATCTTGATATATCTCGTGTATCTATTGTTGAGGACCGTGTGCATCGGTCATATTTAGTTGTTATTGGTGGTTTTGTAACCCGAGTTAATCTATTGTTACTGAGTATGGTAGGCTTTAATATTATCTTTGGCATGGGCTAGTTATCGCCTTATCATGTTATTCTAGATTAGTCATACCAAGACTCTAACATTGGCTATGCCAGATTTTCCACGATTAAAGTGGAGGGGTACATTGGATTATGTTCCTAGCAGGATTTTGTCATTTTTAAAGGCTCAGCGGTTGATTAAGAAGGGGTGTGATGCTTATATAGACTTCTTGAGGGATGTCAGTGCTGATACTCCGGCCGTTGAGTCAGTTCCAGTAGTGAAAGACTTCCCGAAAGTATTTCCAGAAGATCTTTCGGGCATGCCGCTCTATAAGGATATCGATTTTGATATTGACTTGTTGCTAGGAACTCTCCCAATTTGTATTCCACCATATCGTATGGCACCAGTGGAGTTGAAGAAGTTAAAATATCAGCTGTAAGAGTTGCTGATAAAGGTTTCATTCGGCCTAGTGAGTCGCCTTAGGGTACGCCGGTTTTGTTTGTGAAGAAGAAGGATTGTTCTATGTGCATGTGTATTGATTATCGATAGTTGAACAAGGTTACAATGAAGAACAGGTACACGTTACCATGCATTGATGACTTATTTGATTAGCTACAGGTACCAAAGTGTTATGAAAGATTAATTTATGGTCAGGATATCATCAGTTAAAGATTCAGGATCCAGATATTCTGAAGACTGCCTTTAGGAATTGGTATGGTCACTAGGAGTTCCTTGTGATATCATTTGGGCTGCCAATGCCCCCAACAGCATTTATGCACCTGATGAACAGTGTATTCCAGCCATATCTTAATTTATTCATCATTGTGTTTATTGATGACATCTTGGTGTACTCTCGCATCGGGGAAGATCGTGCTCCAGACCTTGAGAGAGAAAAAGTTGGATACAAAATTCTCAAAATGTGAATTCTGTCTTGATTAGGTGGTGTTTTTGGGTCATATTGGTGTCGAGTGAGGGGATCAAGGTAGATCCGGAAAAGATCAAACTAGTTTAGAGTTGGCCCAGGCCGTCTTTAACTACTGAGTTTCGGAGTTTCCTTGGTGTAGCCGGGTATTATCGTCATTTTGTAGAGGGTTTTACATCCATTGTCACACTTATGACTAGATTGACCCAGAAGGATGCTCCTTTCAGATGGTCTGAGGAGTGTGAGGCGATCTTTCAAAAGCTCAAAAATGCTTCGACTACAGCCCCAGTGTCGGTGTTGCCTACAGTTTTGGGTCTTACACTGTGTATTGTGATGCATCATGTGTTGGGCTTGGCGTAGTGTTGACGCAAGATGGTAGGGTAATTTCCTACGCATCTCGGCAGTTGAAGGTCCATGAAAAGAATTATCTGGTCCACAACTTTGAATTGGAAGTTATTGTTCATGCATTGAAGATTTGGCAGCACTATTTGTACGGTGTTCCATGTCAGGTCTATAACGACCACCAGAATCTCCAACATCTGTTCAAGCAGAAGGATCTTAATTTGCAACAACGAGATGGTTAGAGTGGCTTAAAGACTATGATATCACCATTCTATATCATCTTGGGAAGGCCAATGTTGTGGCTGAAGCCTTAAGTCTAAAGGCAGAGAGGTTGGACAGTTTAGCATATCTACCGGTAGCAGAGAGGCCACTAGCCATAGATGTTCAAGCCTTGGCCAACCAGTTTGTTAGATTGGATGTTTCGGAGCCCAGTCGAGTTCTTTCTTGCGTGGTTTCTCGGTCTTCTTTATATGATCGCATCAGAGAGCATCAGTATGACGACTCTCATTTGTTGTTCTTAAGGACACGGTATAGCATGACGATGCCAAGAAGGTTATCCTTCAAGAGGCCCACAGTTCGCAGTACTCCATTCATCCAGGTGCCGCTAAGATGTATTAGGATTTAAAGCAGCACAATTAGTGGAGGCTAATAAAGAACGTCATAGTAGAGTATGTAGCTTGATGCCTAAATTATCTACAGGTGAAGTACGAGCATCAGAGGCCGAGTAAGTTTGCCTCAAAGACTTGAGATTCCCGAGTGGAAGTGGGAGCGTGTCACCAAGGATTTCATTGTTGGGCTTCCACGGACTCAGAAGAAATTAGACGTTGTTTAGTTGATCATGGATAGGTTGACCAAGTTGGCTCATTTCATTTCGGTGGTGACCACCTACTCATCAAAGCAGCTAGCTCATATCTACATTCGCGAGATTGTCCGACATCATGGTGTGCCGGTATCCATCATCTCTGACCGGGGTACACAGTTTACATCGTGTTTCTAGAGAATTGTTTAGCGTGAGTTAGGCACATGGATTGAGTTGAGTACACCATTTCGCCCCTAGATGGACAGACAGTTCAAGCACACCATTTAGATATTAAAGCATATGCTTCGTGCATGTGTTATGGATTTGGGGGGTTCTTGGGATTAGTTCTTGCCGCTTGCGGAATTTTCCTGCAACAACAGCTATGAACCAAATATTCAAATGGCTCCCTATGAGGCCCTATATGAGAGACTGTGTTGTTCTCTAGTTGGCCGGGAGAGGCTAAGTTATTGGGCACGGATTTGGTTCGGGATGCCTTGGAGAAAGTCAAGTTGATTCACGATCGGCTTCATACATCCCAATCCACACATAAGAGTTATTCTGATCGGAAGGTTCGTGATGTAGCATTTATGATTGTGGAGCGGGTTTTGCTTCGGGTTTCACCTATGAAAGGTGTAATAAGGTTCGGAAAAAAGGGCAAGTTGAGCTCTAGGTATACCGGATCTTTTGAGATCCTTGAGAGGATTGGTGAGGTGGCCTATAGCCTTGCATTGCCACCTAGCTTAATTTCAGTTCATATGGTGTTCCATATTTCTATGCTCCGAAAGTATTATGGTGATCGATCTCATGTGTTAGACTTCAGCACAGTCCAATAGGACAAGGATTTGACTTATATTGAGGAGCCAGTAGCTATCTTGGACAACAATTCTGGAAGTTGAGATCAAGGAACATTACTTCAGTAAAGGTTCAATGGATGATTCATACGGTCTAGGAGACGAACTGGGAGACCGAGAATGACATGCGGAGTCGTTATCCTCATATATTCATCACTTCAGGTATGTTTTTATGCACGTATGAGGATGAAAATTTGTTTTAAGCGGAGGAGAATGTTACGATCCGACCTGTCATTTTGTGTAATTGCGCGTTGTTTCCCCTTTTATGGTTTACACATTTGATTTTATGTATTTTTGGCTTACAGGGGTTGATTAGTTTCATTCCGGGAAGATTTGGGGTTGATTTAGACCCTTTGATTCTTGACTTAGAAGTTTAAGTTATAAATATTGACCAAACTTAGACTTTTGTGAAAATGACTCGGGAACGGTAATTTGATGGCTCCGTTAGCTCCGTAGTGTTATTTTGGACTTGAGCATATAACCGTAATTTATTTTGGGGCTTGGAATATGTCCATTATGATATTTAGGACTTGTCTGCAAAATTTGGTATCATCTGAAATTGAATTGATAGGATTTGGACTACTAGTTGAAATTCTAGAATTTCTTGGGATTTACTTTGAAACATATGCAATTTAGTGTTCGATTAGTTGCTTCAGATGTTATTTTTGTGTTTTGATCGCACGAGCAAGCTTGTATGATATTTTTAGACTTGTGGGGATGTATGGTTTGTAGCCCCGAGGGCTCGGATGAGTTTCAGACTTGTTACAGATTATTTTGGACAGAAAAATAGGATCTTGTGTGCTGATGCCTCTGATGTTGCATTTACAAACACTAGGTTCGCAATTGCGAGCCTAGCAGGGGGCCTCAGGTATCGCCATTTGCGATACTTGTCTCGCAATTGCGACTAAATTGCCGCTTTTGCGAACACATTTTCCGCTTTTTCAAAGTCCCTATGGGTTGCTCAGCAGTCGCATTTGCGTCGTATTCTTCGCAATTGCGAGGGTTCAAAATTTCGAACCCATGTTGCAATTTACGAGATCTGCAGCTGATCAAAAGGGCTGGGAGTCGGGATTTCATCTCATATTCTCTCATTTTAGAACTCTAGACTCGGTGGGAGGCGACTTGGAGAGAGGACTTTCATCTGCAAACTTTGGGTAAGTGATTCAAATATATTTTCAGCTATATTTCATCAACATATCTTAAATTTGACATCAAAATCACGTGAATCATAGTGAAAATTTAAATTTTGTCAAGTTTTTGAAAAATAAGAATTTGAGTTTTGAGAGTCGATTTGGACTCAGTTTTGAAACTAATCACATATATGAACTAATAGGTTTATGGGTAGTCGGAATCTACCCTTGGACCCAGGTTTTGACCAAGCGAGCCTCGGGTTGACTTTTGTGGACCTTTTGGGAAAAGTATAAAGATCATAACTTTATCTATTATAACTATTTCCCATTCATTATTTGATGATATTAAGTTAATTATGGTAAAACTTGAGCCGTGTTGAGGCAAATTTTAGGGAAAAATCTATTTTCGAGGGTTGAGTTGGCCTAGCTGAGGTAAGTATCTTGCGTAACTTTGTCTGGGGGAACTACCCTTTAGGATTTGGTATTGATTGTGTCATTTGTGCTATGTGGAAGCTGTGTACGCTAAGTGATGAGTGGGTACTCGGCTTATATGTGGTACTTGACCATTTTAGACTTCTTAGACTATGATTTGAGCCGTATGGACGCGAATTTTAGAGGAAAAGCTATTTTCGAGGGTTGGGTTGGCCTAACTGAGGTAAGTATCTTTCCTATCTTTGTGTATGAGAACTACCCCTTAGGATTTTGGATTGATTGTGTCATTTGTGCTATGTGGAAGCCGTGTACGCAAGGTGACAAGTGGGTACACAGGTAATATGTGGTATTTTCCCGGTTTAGGCTTCTTAGACTCTTTCCATGCTTAAATTGAATTGTCATATCATGTTCTAAATTCTCATAAGCAATCTACTCTTACTTGTATTAGTCTATCCTTACATGCCTAAAATGACTTTGTTAACACTTGTTCTACATCTTACTTGATATTTTGCTCGTATGCTTTAGTTGAAGTTATTGCCTCTTTCATTGTCGCATGTTGCCTATTCCTTTGTTGATTTATCATTATTTGAAGTCATTGTTACATGTTGTCTCTTCCATTGTTTATTTATCATTATTTTAAGTCATTGTTACATGTTGTCTCTTACATTGTTGATTTATCATTATATGACGTCATTGTTACATGTTGTCTCTTTCACTGTATATTTATCATTAGTTGAAATCATGGTTACATGTTGTTTCTTTCATTGCCGATTATCCTTATTTAAAGTCATTGATACATGTTATCTCTTTCATTATGAGTATTACTTATTTAATGACGTGGTTGCACATTATCTCTCTCATTGTTGAGTTATTGGTGTTGAAGTTGTGAAAGCCGTTATCACATCGAGGCGAAGCTGTTAATTGTTGAGATATCCTTCTTGGTTACAAATTTACATTCAATTGTTATTGTTGATATTCTTATACACATTGTGGCTGAGTCATGGGCTATTTTTCTGGAAACATCGATATTGTTGATTATTGGTAAGTAGTGACATATGGGCACTTATGGTATGAGTTGTTATTGTGATGTGATATTGATGCGCATGCGGCGATATAAGGTTAGGGATTAATAAGCATGCAGCGGCATAAGGTGAGACTAATGTCCGTGTTTCTTGAAAGGGAATTACTTGAAAGACACGCGGCGTCATAAGGTGGGCAAAAGTGCGTGTAGCTATTTCAGAAAAAAATAATTTTAAAACTATTTAAATTTAAGTTTCACGTGGCGGTATAAGTAAGGATCGTGATTGAAATTGAGAAATGTGAATACGAGGCGGAACCTCGGTTGTGATTCTTGTTGAATACGAGGCAATACCTCAGTTGTGGTTCTTGTTGTGTACAAGGCAGTACCTCATCGGTGATTCTTGTTATGTATCTCAGGTTGTAAAGAATTATTAGTGAAACAAATCTCCTTGATTTTATTCTTCCTTGTCGTATCGATCTAGATCCGCATTTGACTTGGTGGTTCTCTTCAATTGCTTCCTTTATGATATCTCTATGATTACAATATCGGCATTAGTCTATGTTGCTAACTTATTTCGTATCAATTATTTCTCCGCCTTCCATAACTTATCGTTATTACGTTTTCATTCTGTTATTATATCCTAGTAGGTGTCTTGACCTAGCCTCGTCACTACTCTACCGAGGTTAGGCTTGATACTTACTGGGTACTGTTGTGGTATACTCATACTACGC
>MCJB01038335.1:3608-18116 GCA_002018475.1 Nicotiana obtusifolia
CCCCCACCCCCCAAAAAAAAAAAGAGAAAGAAAAGAAATTCATGATAAAATTTCATTTTTTAGTTACTTCTGTATGAATGAATGTTCACTTGATCTAGAAGTATTGTCCTCTGATCGAACAAGAATGTCACCCCAAATGTATATGACCAAGAAATACCTGCCGAACGAATAAATCCAATCTTTGATAGAGAATAATATCAAATGAAAGAACGTCCATTTAATATGAAAAATTGCTGGAATGAGTCTCATATAATCGTCCAAAACCAAATCTCATATAATCAAATTACACAACATGCATCTGTCTTAGCATAATGTTCAACTTTACACAAATGTGCGTTCGAAAATCTATAGACAACAGACTTGGAGAAACGATTATGTAAACGATTATATATATATATATATATATATACATATATACACACACGCGTGCATATTCCATCCCCACAAAAAACTAGTCAAAATAATCTATTATACGCTACTTACAAACACAAGTAATTTGAGTCTAAAAGAATAAAATTTTCTATATGGAGAAACAAAAAGAATGACTAACATGCAATTTGAACTTTGAACATGCTGCTATGAAAGAGAATAGAGTTCTCTTTATATTTGTAAAAAAAATAATTGTTGCTTTTGGAAGATATTAGCAGACTAGCGGACAAGATAAAAAATTAAAAAAGATCAAGAATTAGAGCTTCAATCAATAAAAAAGATCTTGACTTTTAAATTTAATACATTTGAGTTCCTTTTTAAACCTTTTGAGTAATTACCAAGCTAACTTTTGAGAATTTGGGTATCATATGAAGAACTTATTCAACAAATTTTATTTTAATTTGAAAAATTTCTGGAGCTTACGCTTCACTAAAAAAACGCTCCTCAAACGCCCGAGCGTACGCCCTGAACGCCCGAGCATACGCCTCGTGAAACTCTCGCCTCACACCATTGCCTCGGAGCATTTTTGGTGTGCCTCGCCCCGAAAACGTCTTTTAAAACACTAGGTACAACGATCCTCATTTTGTTTTTGCCTTCAATTTTCTGATTTTCTCCATCTGACTTTCAAGTTTAAGTCCTTAATGGACTCGACCTAACTCATCTATAATTTCTATTGGAATTCTAAATCAGATGGAAATTTTCAATAGTAAGTCAATGAGTCTAGTCTTTAATATTACTTGGTCAGTAATATCATGCTAAGCATTGCTATGCGCATTATGCATGACTATTAAAATAGTAACCATTTTTCACAGAACATTAATCTAACACATTTGTGATAGGAAAGATACATTTGACAGAACTAGTAGTTGCTCTGGCGATAGAAGCGGATACTTGACTTGTAACTGTATATATTTATGCTAAGCTCCTCTGTTGTCACAAAGGAGTACTGGTGTACGCTTCAATTCCAAATAAGTTGGGATCGACTCTACAAGCAAATGCCTTTATTGTTACTCTAAAAGATCTAATTGTCGCACACCATAAAACCATGTCCTTTGCTCCTTGTGACAGAGAAAATGGCTCTCCTAAATGCTGGTGACTTTGCCTTGAGAGTTAGAAGTTAATGCTAAAAATCAGAACTTCATTACTTGATAATGCTAGAGACTAGGGCACTTCCAAAAATAATACTTTGCCTCTTCTTGAGGGCGGACTTTCAAGAATCCCAAAATGATACCATCTGAACATAGCCGGAGACATCTTCAACCAAGTGGCATCATCAGACACCATTGAAGGGAATATGTACCCGCACGTGTATGTATACACGCACACGTCCGTATCTCTAAATAACAGTAAATATATATACCATACACTGATGTTGTTTGAAAAATAATACAAAGTAAATATAAGAATTAACCCAAATAACCGCCCACCTAATTTTTTAAACTAAAAATAGCCAACGGATGTATATAATATATATAACTCATTCAAAATATGTATATAATGATGAATAACCAATATATAAACCATGTATACCGGCTAAAAAAGGTATACATGGCTAACCCCCAGAATAAAACTCGTGTACAAACTGAATTGTGATATGTAATAGATCGACACTACTTGGGCAAAATCCTTCATATGCATCTGGAAAGTGCAATGCTAGTCCATTCTCATAAAAACTTTGAATGTTCAAAATATTACTCCCTGGTTAAAGGCCTAAGCAAGTTTGTACTAGTCTCTCTTGAACAGTGCAAGAGTTCACCTAGCACCTCGGTAAGGGATATTCTTTTTTAATTCTAAGAGATACATCAACCTATTTTTCCTGATGTTTAATGCAGCAATTAATGGCAAGGCTGCTAACCAATTCCACATTTCCACTGGTCATAAGTCATTTTCACCAAGGAAATTTAAGAGCTGCAGACTTTTCAAACCTATGGAAATAAGAATTTCTCTCATTTGTGTAGTTTCTGCAGCTTGTGATAAGTTTGTGTAGCATTCTTTTCCATGGATTGACTTGACTTGGCTGTGGAAATTGGAGTAACAAAGTCCTTCCCACTTCTGAATTTTCCACTATAAATGGGCAAGCTTTCCTGCTATTTCAGCCATAGCTCTTTGCCATGGGTTGTACAAAACCACATTCTACTCTTACCATAATTCTGCTGGGGGTACTTATATTGGCTACCTCAGATTTCACAGGTAGGTCGCTCTTCTTTAAAATACATAGTAAACATTAATGTAGCCTGCCTATACAATTTGGATGTTGCAGGAATATAGCTCTTTATTCCCAAATATGTTCCTTGATATGATTATGCATCCATCATTTTCTTTATAAATTATAAATTATATGCATCTTTTCTGGTTGTCTTGATATTCCAGTTGACCAAGTAGTAGATAGCTTCCTGAGCTAATATGCAGAAACGCTATGCAGGTGCACAAACAGGAGTGTGTTATGGAATAAATGGGAATGGATTACCTTCTCCAGCAGATGTCGTGGCTCTATGCAAGCAGAAAAATATCCAAAGAATGAGAATTTACGATCCTCACCAGCCCACACTCCAAGCCCTCAGAGGCTCCAATATTGAGCTCATGCTAGGTGTGCCAATCACCGACCTTCAGAATATTGCTTTTAGCCAAGCCAATGCAAATACCTGGGTCCAAAACAATGTCAGGAACTATGGTAATGTCAGGTTCAGGTATATAGCAGTTGGAAATGAAATAAGTCCGCTAAATGGCAACTCCCAATATGTACCTGTCTTGCTCAATGCCATGAAAAACATTCAAAATGCAATTTCTGGAGCTGGTCTTGGAAACCAGATTAAAGTTTCCACAGCTATTGAAACAGGATTTTTAACAGACACTTTTCCTCCTTCAAGAGGCAAATTTAGAGATGATGTTCGACAATTTATTGATCCCATCATCAAATTCCTAGTAGCCAACCGCTCACCTTTGCTTGTCAACATTTATCCTTATTTTGCAAAAGCAAGCAATCAAGACATCAAGCTTGAGTACGCGCTATTTACATCACCTGGAGTTGTTGTCAATGATAATGGAAAAGGATACCAAAACCTGTTTGATGCCCTCTTAGATGCCACATACTCGGCCCTTGAAAAGGCCGGTGGCTCGTCTTTAGAAATCGTTGTATCAGAGAGTGGTTGGCCTTCAGCTGGAGCAGGGCAATTGACCTCCATTGACAATGCCAGGACTTATAACAACAACTTGATAAGGCATGTCAAAGGAGGAAGTCCTAAAAGGCCCTCCAGGCCTATAGAGACTTATATTTTTGCATTGTTTAATGAGGATCGGAAGAGCCCTGAATTTGAGAAGCATTTTGGACTATTTTCACCGAACAGGCAGCCAAAGTACCCAATCAACTTTAACTAGTTAGAGAAAGCAAGAGAATTAAGGGAATAACAACTGTCTTCTTTAAATAAATGTAATTAAATAAGGGTTGCGCAGCTTCAGCAGATAGCGACTCATTTGTATTATGTACCCAGACCTATATGCTTATACGGAAGGCACTTATCTCAGTGGTCCATAGTGATCTTAGACATCTAGGTCAGAGCTAAGCAAAACCAGAATAAAGCTAATGGGAAAATCCAAACTGAATCTCAATATACTAAAGATTATTAACTTTATCCAGGTCCCAAAATTTCCTGGTGCTACTATTGGTTCGTTTAAATTCCAATTGTGTTAGTTTCAAAATGAATGGTTTTAAACTGGGGAAAAAGTAATGGATTATAAGACTGTTATTCAAAGAAATTTACATGAAGCAGAGGAATAAACCTTAGCTAAGGGAAGCAAAACAAAGAAGTCCTTAAACATATAGCTAGAAGAGAAGAGAAACCTCTATTCATATTTGCAAAAGAGATCTTTTCAGGAAAAATCCATCAAAGGAATCCACCACTGCCTCCAATAGACTCAACCACCCAAGCACAACAAAAAACTGTTAGTTAAAAAAAAAGGCAATTCTAGTTTCTGTTTTGCCCAGTAGGAATTACCAAATAAACAGGTGAGATAACTTATGAGCCCCTTGTTCTACCAAGAACCTATTTCTCTTGTACCGAAGTGATCACGTTCACTTTGAGTAGTGAAAAACAGTCCTGGATCCTGAATAAGCATGGCATGATATGGAATCTAAATATGGAAAATATTTTTTGGTAACATTCAAGCTATTGCCAGAAATCCAATTTTTCTGGTCATGCAGGTCGCTTCAGCATTAAATGAGTTCCAAGTATACAAATGATCTCAATTTCTCAAGTAGTTCTGCATGCTTTTTGTCTCTGCGGCGGTCTGCACCTGCAACTCCTTTTATTTTCTTAGTTGGTTAATGGCTCTTGCAGAGATTGATTATTTCTCCTCTCTGAAAGCATTTTGAGTTGTTATAAACCACTTTTTATCTTATGAAGTAATTGGTTTCATTACTGGCATCAAGGAGATGCATAAATTATAAAAGAGTGTAGCAATGTTAGCTCCTTACAAATGTTTATACTAGTATTAGAGAGCTAACAAAATTCTAAACCACTTTAGATGCAATGAAAACACAAAGCAAGAATGAGAATCTTAATTCCAAGTAAAGTTACCCGATGTGATAAAGATTATTTCTTTGTGGCAATTACTTCTTATTTCTTGACCATAAGACACCAATGTCTTCCAAGCCAAGATGAAATCCTGATTTACTGTTAACATTTGAGCTGCCAATGATAAGACATCTCAGAAACATACATCAAGAGTAACTTATTATTTCAGATTAACAAAGTTAAATATAATTTGGAGTTTCAAACCAGATAGCTGCTAGATCTTCAGTAATCACCCTTTGGGCTACTAAACACATTTCTTTTGGTGAGACTTTTGCAGTCTCACATTTGTTAAGAAGAGCAAAAGTTGGGACTAACTTAACCGCAAAATCTTGAGGTCAAGTAGCACATTTATTAACAAGAATAGACTTTTGAAGTAACAAATTTGGAATAACTTTGCGTTCTTTTAACATCGTCAGTATGACAACAAGGCTTAGCCTTACAAATTCACCTCGAATCACCGCTTGAAGCAACATAATTACACAAGTCCAGAGAACTTGAGGCTAGGCATGAGTTTCATTTCAACAAAGATCATAGAATGGTTAAATAAATGCATATAAAAAGAGCAAGTATTATCTATAATCTTGAGCATTAATCACAAAATATATCCATAGTGATGCTGCTTTAACTTTTTCCATTATTCACCAGAGTGTTACTCATCACTCTGAGGAATTTTTTCCACTTGTTTGTGAAGTAGTTATATGGTTGAGAATAAGAATAACAGATCTATTAGAAAAATGTCATAGAAAGTTATCTGGTGTTGAGCAAGTAAAACTGTAATTATCTTTCTCGTCACAAATTTAACTGTAATTTCATCATTATCAACATCACCGTCAAGAAGTAGGTTTCAATGTATGATCTGTATCCAAATATACTTCAGCAACTTTTAATAGCTAAATCAAATATAGGAACAAAGGAAAAAAAAAAACGAAAATTAAAGTGTTCTCTTGTTTGTACCATCTCAGAACAATTATAGCCACTTGCTTCATATCCTTAATCATCGCTTTCTGATAGTTGTTAAACATTTGCTAGTAAATGATGGAAACTTCTTCAACACGCCATAACTGCGAAAAGACTCTTTTTATTTTTCAAACTCCGATATCTCAAACAAGTGGTGAGTAGAAGGCAGTTGGCATGATGAAGAAGTTGCCATAGTTTACTCAATGTTTTGGACCAAAGATATTGAAGGCTACTGAAAGTTCAGCTGATTCAGATCTGAATAACTGACGGCTGCGGCGATCTGAAAGTTTCTCGAACTAGTCCTTTATATAGGGGTGTTGTCCTTTAGGGTTTTGGTTTTCTTTTTACTTTTTGTTTTGATTTCTAAAGGGATAATACAAATTTGCCCCCAGCTAGTTTGATTTTTTCAAATAAACACTTGGGATCGTTTGGTACGAACACAAGTAATGCAGGAATTAATAATACAGGTATTAGTAATGTAGGGATTGTAGTGTTGGGATTATTTTTATCAAGTATTTGATTTATTGTATTAAAAATTAGCTATGCAATATATAATCTAAGCTTATATTTAGTTTAAAACTGTACAAAATCTTCTTTACAATTATACCCTTGAACATTAAAAATTAGACGGGTTTGAGGGACGATTTTGTAATTTTAGGGTCTTATCCGGGTATAGTTAAACCTTATATAAGTAATCCCTTGATTTCCTTGGTATTAGCTAAGCCTTCCTATGAGGTATAAGTAATCCAAGGTATGCATAAATTGAATTAAACAACCAAACATTATATTGAACGGATTAAATTTTTATACAGAAATTATTTTACGTAGTAAAACCTACCAAACAATCCCTTAAACTTTTCAGGATACTATGACACCCCTAAATTAAACGAAATAAATACCCCTTTATTGATGATGTGATACAGAAAGAAAGCTCACTCTCGAGGGCAAAAAGAAAAAGTTAAGATTGAATAATGTATACAAGTGTCATTCTTTAATTGGATACTAAATAATTATGTTTGTTCAAGAAGCTGATTCAGAATTTAATGTTTATGAGTTCCTACAACAATCTCAAGTAAATTTTCAATAATAACTAGATTTACGTTCAAATACTTATAGATATTTAGTGAACTTTTCGAATATATTTATATTATTTGAACAAATATTATTGGGTTCACATGAACCCGTAGATAGCAAGGTGGATCCGCCGTGCCTCCATCACCTCTAGAAAAACTTTTCAAAAGTACATGAAATAAATTTGCAAATGAAAAATCTATAAAAAGGTGCGAGATATATTGCAAAATTGAAGTTCTTCCATCACATGCATTGTTTAGAAAATCCTCTTTGATAATATAGAAACTTATAGCCTGAGTACAGAAAAATTGATTAGTTGTTCGGAGAATAAAAGATTTAGCTTGATGTGTGTCAAAGATATTGTATTTAAGAATTTTTTATGCATATCGTGATAAATAAATTAGGCGTATCCTTCAAGATTTAACAAGCTCTTATAGTATAAATTAGAAAGAAAAAAAAATTAACAAAAACAATCCAGCACAATAATAGAAAGTTTTTACTTTGTTCACTTTTTAAAATGAACACAAACATATATATACTTATATATAGTCCAAATTGGACATCTTATTTCAAGAATGTAACATAGCATATTAAAATAATGTTATCAAAGTTAATAAACATTTACAATGAGAGACGTTATATAACTTTAAAGCAATAAAGCCAAAAACTTTTCAAATAGCAAATTCATTATCATACAAAATAAAATTGATTTTAATAGCCATAATGATAATCATTCAAGGTTAGTAAAAACAAGACCTAAACAAAACAAGAGTTTTTTTTTTTTTTTACTGAATACATATACAAACCTTTTAAACTTGCCTGATTCTTTTATTTAAACACTTAAACTAAAGGCTGTACCTAAAACACCTGAATTTGAGTCAAACTGGGTCAATTGAGCACATAATGCTGACATGGCAAATTCCGGGGGTAAGGGCGGATCTAAGTTAATCGTGTCGGGTGCTGAAGCACCATTAACTCCGACGTAAACTCTGTGTAATTATATAAAAAAATATAGGGAATACTGGTATAAAGAACTAGCAAGCATCCATTAAACAAAAAGTCTTCTGGGTGCTTTGGTTAAGAGGTGAGAATAGAGTGCACAAATATAAAGTGGTTAGGGATCGATTCTTGCATGAACCAATTTTTTTTATATGGCCACTAAGTGAGCACCTACGACTTTAAAATCCTGGATCCGCCACTGGGAACCTATATGGAGTATGGTTTCACGTGAGCCCATACTCCCCTCTCTAGGTTATGTATAACACTTATACTTTTCTGATTTTGTTCTTAAATAACTATGCGTGAACTCATGCTCAAGTGGGTAGTTTGGTTAGGGGTCAATGAGTACACTTTTGACCTAAAGGTTAGTGGTTCAATTCATACTTGCTCTCTTAGAGTTTTTAATTAAACATGCTTCTTCTTCTTTTGTTTAATTTTCTTTTTGCCTAAAGTTATTCTTTAAAAAAGAAAACTTTCACTAATAATGCAAATGGATGAGGAAATTTTAAATGATTTTTAGATTGCTTTATATAACATAAGATATTTAAAATAATAAGTAATGATTCTATTATTGATAGTTTTTGTAGTAGGAAAACTCGTCGAGAAAAAATAATGCTAATAAAATTAATTAGAGTTTGCCCGTCAATTTTAGTCATCGTAAATAAAATTTATATTGTTAAAATCATATATTTATCTAAAGATATTATTGTATAATCATGCTCTTAAAATTCTGGATACGCCTCTAGGAACACTGTGTGTGATACACTGTATATCTAAACTACCAGTACGACCACCCTCATATTTTTCAAATTGCCACTCAACGGTAGTTAAATCTCACGTATGAAATATTTTGGCAAAAGATATTTTTAATAGATAAAAATTTGGCCCGAATTCAAGTGATCAAGAGGAATAACTCTTAATTTAAGTGTCTAAATAAAAAATATAGACGAGTTTAAGGGAATATATATATTCAACCTTTTTTTGTGGTCTGTTAGTCAAAGTAGTGATGGTCAAAATAAGTGTAACAAATGGAGATTATAGGTCAAGTTTTTAATATTTATAGTTCGACCCCTTATTAGTTTTACCACTAAAGTTTAACTCCAATTTATAATATATTTTTATTAGCACCCCTATTAGCTTCTTATATATTTTGTAGCACTGTACGCGTGAATGTTAGAATAAAAGTTGAGTTTTTCCTTTTTCTGCATTTCCTTTCTTTCTTTTTAGTTCTTGTTTTCTATTTCTATGGCGATTCCAACGTGGGAATCGCAACATTTTGTATCAGAGAAAATGATTCTCGGCGGTTCATCAGTGTTAATGGAGTTCGGCAGAGGTTTGAATCAGTTGGAGTAACAAATTCAAGTTTTTATTGACAAATCAAATAGAAGACTGCAACGTATGAAAAATTGGTATCAAAATCGTTGTCGGCCCTTCCATAGTTCACCAAACCAATATGAGGCCAAGGCCCGTCTCGAGTTTAATTATGCTCGAGGACGTCCAGCTTATTTGGCTGAGTCCGATCTTGAGGCTACGGCCCCGTCAAGTTCGATCACGCGCAAGAACGACTTATTGGGATAAAGGCTGACTTCTTGACAAGCTTGTGCGTGCGAGACCGGTCAAGTCATAAGCCTGAGCCGCGTAGCCCGAAATTCAGTTTTCCAGGAACAACCATCGGAAAGTAAAACAATCCAAACAAGATGAAAAAGAAAGAGGATACTTTTCATATATATGTACATACGAAAGCAAAATAACGAAAATTGAAGGAAAAGTCCTAGTCAAGATCCTCTTCCTCCTCTTCATCCGGAGACGCCCTTTTTTCTGCCTCGGCTTCTAGTCTCTTCGCCTCCTCAATATCACCAGCAAGATCGAAACCTCCAACTTGCAGTTCTTCGAGGACCAAAACACGGGTTTGGCACCGTGTATAGTCAGCCAGTATCTTCGACTCCTCACCGGCAGCCTCGGCATCAGTTTTATATTGGGTCACTTCGGCTTTAAAGGTGGCAGCTTCGGATTTCGCCTTTTGGAGTTCGTCCGCCAGGACATTTCGATCCATGGTAAGCGCCTCGACTTGGGACCGAAGGTCACCAGCATTCTTGGTCAAAATCTCTTTCTCCAAAGCCAATTGCTCAGCTTGGACCTTGTACCCCCTGGCCTCATCCACCTCTGCTCGAAGGCGGTCGGTTCGGTCCAACTGCTGCTCCATCTTCGCAGCCATACCATCTCTTTCTTTGCACGCCGAAACCAGCTCGGCCTGAAGGGTAGAGATCTCCCTTTCTAGTTGTTGACGAAGTTGCATCTCCGCTTTCCTTTTTCGAAGGAAAAATTCGTGGTGAAGTACCGAAGACTACATAAACCAAAAGGAAAGGCAGACAATAAGTCAGGGGAATGGCAAAAGTTAGAAAAGATTTGGAAAGAACGATTACCTTATTTAAAGCTTGCTGTGCTTCGTTAAACAAGCACGCATCCTCCACCGCGTCCATTGCGGCTTGGTCCTCATCTGTTACCAAACATCGAAGGTAACTGGCCACCCCCACGGGTGTGGAGAGAACCCTCGTGTCTTCGGGTACTACAAATTTTATCACCCTCTTCCGATCTGGATCGAGGCTCGGAGCAGAAAATGTGTTGGTCAACCTGAGATCGGCAGTTACCTTGCTCGATTCGGGGGAAGGGCTCTTCTTCGGCACGTCAAGCCCGAAAGTATCCGACGATGGCACACCATCGAAATAATGGTCAAAAAGACCCCCCAATGCGTGACCTTTTCCTGGGGAGGGAAGCCTAACATTTCGAGCTTCGTTAAAGGACGATTCCGAAAAGGTAGGAGAATACACCATATCTGGGGGGTCAGGAATCCCTTGCGCCGTCGGCCCGGTTACGACGAGGCTGTTACACCTCGTGTGTTCGTGCGCTGTCGTATCGTAAGGTTGCTAACATGGTAAGAAGGTATTTGTTTTTTTTGAAGTATTTAAATCGGATGATAGTCATACGTTAAGTTTTGAAGTCAAATGAGTTGCGACACGGAAGTTGAAAAAAAAAGTTTGTCGCAAGTTATGTTTGTAAATTTCACTGAAATTTGGGTCTAATGTGAAAGAGCTTTTCTCTCAATATACTTGTAGTTATGGGGTGATCCACCTATCAAATTGAATATCTATGAGTCTAGTTTCTAATGTATTAAACCGTTTCTCGATACGATGTCCGAGTTGGGAGATATTCACGTTTTCGCGAGACTGCTCCAAATAGCTCTCTACGGTGGGGTCCACATATGTTGGCCAAGATTTGGGGATTTATAAAAATAACCCAACCCCGATTTTTAGTCATTTACATCAGCTTATAAACCCTAAGAAATTCCTCTCAAAATTCTCCCATGATCCAAGACCAAAACAAAGGGAAATCAACACAAATCAAGTGTCGGGAATCCCGTGGCGCTAGTAAGTTTCTTGTTCTTCTTGTTCTTGCTGATTTTTCTGTTGTTCCAGCTCGTGTGGGAGGTTGTTTAAAGTTGTTTATGTTCTGAAAAATACCCCCTCACGTTTTAATATCAACCCTATGTGATCTCAAGTCTTCTAAAGCGATTCTAGTGCCGAGAAACACTAATTGATTGCTAGTTTCGTTTCCTTATTTTTGTGGCAGCATTGGGGGGGATATTTCGTGGCTAATTAAGGTCAAATTGGAGTTGTTCTTTCTATTTAAAGGTAAGGAACCTCTTATCCGACATGTATTTAAGATTATCCAAGTTATGGCTAGGATGTTGAAGATAGAACTTGTGAGATATACATCGAAAGGCTTGTTAGTAATGTTATTGGTTGGTGGACTGTTTTGTGTTGCTGTTGGGCTGTTTTATGTAGTTTTAACATGTTTCTTGGAGTTATGGTGGTATGTATAGGATTGTACTGATGAGGGGGAGTAGGAAAGTAAATCTTTTGTAGTGCTTTGCGGGAAAACTGAGCTACAAAAGAGCCTACGAACTTATGCCCGCGAGTTGCTTGCTTAAATGTCTAAGTGAAGACTCTCATGAGCTATGAGTTTGATTTGATCTCAAATAGTTCATTTTGTATAGGTAGCCATTCATAAGGTGTTCAAAGACCCGGAAGACGCGTATAGCTCTATCAACGAGGTATGTAGGGTCCTTCTTTATATTTTTCGGCATGACTAGAATTGAGTGAACGTTTATTGGATTGTTTCATCAAATTCGAACTGCTGCACTCCAAATTGATAAATATGATTAAATCTACCCTTTTCACATGAATGACTCATGTCGAAGAAGATTTAAGTATTCTCATCCTTCCTTGATCATCACTCAAAGAGAATTAAAATTCTTTTGTTCGTTCTTTTTCTAACGTCCATATTGATCATGGTTATTGATATCTTGAACATGATATCTCTTCTGAGGTCGGTCTTGCATTGCACTTATGTATATATATATGTATGTTTATTTTCATTACCGAGCCGCGCTATAGTCGGCCGAGTAGGCACTTATATGTGCACCTAGACATGTTTCCTCTTTACCGAGCCGTGTTGTAGGCGGCCGGGTAGGCACGTAGCTGTGCATTGCCACTGATCAGTTGGGCAGAGATGATGTTGTGATGATGAGCTCACCCCACAGAGGGATTTATTATTATTGTTATATGATATGATATATATACCTCCACAGTGAGGAATGATTTTACTAGCACGCATTTACATTTATGTTGTGGATATGGTCGCCCTCAGTGGCTTTGAACAGAGTTTCAGGTCATTTGTAAATCTCTTCTCATATTATTTACCTTATTTGTGCTTGTTCTTGACGCCCTACATATTCAGTACATATTTCGTACTGACGCCTTTTGTGCGCTGTGTTCATGCCCACAGGTGCTGATAGACAGGCCGGCGTGCCTCCGCAGTAGGACATTGAGATCAGCGGTTGAGTGTCGCACTCCACTTCTTCGGAGTTGCTGGTTGTGAGTCTATAGGTACAGATGCATATGTATATGTATTGTTTTGGGTATGTCGGGCCCCATCCCGACTTGTTGATATTGTGTTGCTCTTTTAGAGGCTTGCAGACCAGTTGTCAGTGTATATATGTTTTGCATGGCCTTGTCGGCCCCCTGTNCCCAACAATAACTTTTATATATATATATATATAAAAGTTATTGTTGGGTTCTTGTTAGTATCATATTGCGACCTTGTCCGCTTATTATTCATATTACATGTCACATATGCTATTGTTGGTTCGCTCGGGCCTTCGGGTGCCGAGTGCCGGCCACACTCCCCAAAGTTGGGGTGTGATAGAGGCCCTCTATCTCCGATCCGTGGGTCGGGGATTTACCGGCCGCCGGTGTGGGGGCTGTCCGCTCACGTCTCAAAGGTTCAATTTCGTCAGACTCACCGGAGCCGGCATCCAGCCGAATGACCCTTGGTCTCCGGGTTATGGATTTCTTTGGCTTTTTACTCTGACTGGCCTCGGCCAAGCTCGGGCCTTCTTTCCTTTTCTCCTTTACCGGCTCTGGAACGGGGAGACGCTTTGGAATACTTCCGGCGGGCATATCCGGCCTCAATTCGATGTCTCTCGATAATCCTGTAAAAAGGAAAAAAGGAACCAATCAACAACGGTATAGCACGCGAAGTATCGGAATTGAAAAACCTTACCATGATTCTTTGCCTCCCACATGCCCTTCGATATCTCACGCCATGAGCGTTCGGCGTAGCTCCTTTGGGCCACCAACTTTCAAACCCACTCTTCGAGGTCGTTAATTACGGCCGGCGCTTCGGCGGTAGCTGTGCGTCGAAGAAAATCCAGTTAGGAGAAACAACGAGGGATAATGAAAAAGATATATACAATGAAACGATGGCAACGTGCAATCAACCCTTACGTGTCATGTTCCACTTTTCAGGGAACGGCATCTCATCGACAGGGATCAGGTCCGATGTCTTCACCCTTACGAACCGACTCATCCAGCCCCGGTCTCTGTCCTCGTCGATACTTGAGAACGGGGACTTGCTCGCCCTACGTGTGAGTTTTATTAACCCCCATCGGAAAATTCGGGTGCTATACAAGCGCATCAAATGGTCTAGGGTAAAGGGTTGCCCCCCGGCTTTTTTCGCAAAAAAAGCGGAAAAGGCGAATTATACGCCAAATAAAGGGGTGGACCTGCCCTATTGTAACGTTGTACCTCTTGCAGAAGGCTACAACAATAGGATCTAAAGGCCCAAACGTAAAAGGGTAGGTATATACATTTACGTAACCCTCTACGTAGGTTGTAATCGAATCTTCGGAGGAAGGGATTATCACTTCCTTATCTCCCCAGTTACACTCCGTTTTTACCCTGTCAACTATTTCTTCAGTGATGGAACTCATGTACCTACTCACCGGTTCACCCCGGCCCGGCGCGGAGGAGTCTTTCTCTACCTTGAAGTCGAACCCGATAGAACACCCAACTGGCATAAATGCCTTTAAAGGGGGCTCGTTTGTAACTTTCTCCACGGCGGCTTGAGCAGCGCTTCCCCC
>MCJB01038335.1:18136-60064 GCA_002018475.1 Nicotiana obtusifolia
CCCCCCCCCCGGCAGAGTTTGAAGGGGAAGATTGTTGGTGTTGAGGGACTCATTTTGATGTTTTAGCCATTGGGGCCACTGGAGAAGAAGTTAGAAGAAGGAGATAAATTAGTGGGGATTGGTGAAGAGGGAAGCAGTACAAATGAAGCAGGTAAGAAAGAAGAGCAGATGGAAAGGAAGATGGCCAAATGAAGAAAGGATTGAAAAGGTAAAAAAGGAGAGGTTCGAGGGGCGGTATATCAAGCAGCGGCGGTTCGAAAAACGAGGAAAGAAGGCATTTAATGAATGGCAGAAGTTTGTCACGAATTGACCTCTGAAAAGACCTCTTCCTTGGTTAAAACGCATCACAACGCTGACGTCACCAGACAAAAAGGACGGTCAAACTTCCACCTAGTTTTTTAGAAAAGCGGTGGCGGCTCAGTTCGTCCTTTGTCGATATCTTTCAAAGGACGAGGGGGCTATCTGTGTGTGGCAAAATCGGCTTTCTTATGAAGGAACAGATCGAGGTTGAATCTCGAAGCCGAGATCATACGTCCCGTGTTCGAGGTCGGAACCACATGATCGACGCTCGAACCGACATCCAGTATCGATATCGAAACCATACGATCGACGCTCAGACCGATATCCGATGTCGAGCTCGGAACTGGAGTTGAGGCCAGATCCGATATGGTGATCGATGGGTCACTTCGAACTCCACCTCGTGATGGTCGATATGTCCGTTGCGCCGACTTACATTCAAAAGTCAATAACACTGTTCTGACTGTACCTTGCGTGCAGACCCCTCACCTAACCTGCAGTATTTCTGCCAACTCTGCGGGACGTTTACCAAACGTGCATGGGTTTTACCCACTACGCAAGGACACTATAATGATTGTAAAGGACACTACGTGGGCAACCAGGGGGGGTTAATTTTTTCCTATATATACGTACTGATGCACTGGGTTGGGGGGGGATTTTTCTTCAGCTGAAAACAAGAAACAAAAGGCAATATATTGACTATCTAGTTTTGCAATTGTAATCTCTCTCTCAAGTATTATATCCTTTCTCTCTTATCGTATACTTGTTTGCAATTGAATTCGTCACTTACTTATCGTTTCCCACGCTCAAAATTCAATTGATTTGTTTCTAATTTTTGGGGCAAACACTACTAGTCTAATGTCGTTATGTCCTGTTCCAACTCAAAAAAGTTATCATTAGGTTTATGGTCATAAGAAAATAATCGAGGTGTAGGATCTTCCAAATTAAGAAAGGGCTCTTAGTTCAGTTCGGTAGAACGTGGGTCTCCAAAATCAGATGTTATAGGTTCAAATCCTACAGAGCATTATTTTTTTTCTTCTTAGATCGAATTAGAATAAAATAGATTCATTCACTAACTTTCACAACAATCGGAATTTGACTTCCTGTGCATGTGAATTAAAGAAGGGAGGAGGCCAATCAAAAAGAGATGTTAATCAATCAAAGGTCCAACTGATCACCACGCCTATATTGTAAATATGCAGTTACGAATAATCTAGCCAAAGTAATAAGAATTAGACCCAACACGATTCCAAATAGAAAAACTTCAATCATTTTTATTTCTTTTCTTCCATGAAGTAAAAGTTCTCTTTACTTTTTGACGGTAAAAAAAGCGCTTACCTTAAGGTAACAATATATCCGTGGGATGATAAAATTTTTGCTAAATAGTACTTGATATTATCCAATTTCTCAAAATTAGATTACCATTATTAAGCAAAATTACTAATACAACAAAATTTGAAGTTACTGGAATTGACATTTGTGGACGAAATTATAGTTTTATTTTTAGACATTGTTTACAATCACTAATTTGGCATCTATGATTTTGAGTTCAGCAAAGAGTACTTGTCAAGAATTGGTGCTTCTCTATTTTCTACCCAAACAACTATTTTTGGACTTAAATTTTTGCACCAAATACCTATATAATAGTTGCAAGATTTACCTAGTTTGAAGAAGCCTAGCTCAAATATGCCATTTGAAGTTTGGTCTGCAGAAAAAACTTGGTAAAAGGAAATGATATCAGCTTCAACGAAGAAATGAGACTCTAGATAGAAGCTCAAAAAGAACATGACAAAAAATGGGCTCTTTCTGGAATCCATATTTAGCTGCATTGTTCAGTTCACCGAAGACATAATGTTGGTACGGAAATCGTTTGCTATCAGGAATTCAGTAGAGTGGCCTTGAAAGAAGCAAGCCTACTCTTCTTCATGTGTAATGCTTTCTTTAAGTATATCTTTCTTTCGTAAGCCCACAAGGGATTTCATCAGGATAAATTCCAATCTAACTATTAAATAAATAATTACGACTAATCGGAAGAGGAACTATTCTATATGTAATCTTCAGAATAGAGCTCTGATACCACTCTAATAAAAGCAAAAATCCCGAGAAAACATATCTAGAAGAGCTTGAGGATTTTAAGTTACCTTTAGGGCTAGTTGGGATCCCAAATAGCCGGAGACAAAAGATTCACATAAGAAAACATAAGTAAACGGGCCTCTACTTGAGCCTCCAAGGATAAAGGTACATGAACAGCCATTTGATCTCCATCAAAATCAGCATTGAATCCCTTGCAAACTAATGGATATAAACAAATAGCGCGCCTCTCCACTAAAATAAAAATTAAGCAAATGTAACAAGTATTGAGTCAGGAAGTTGATACAGATATTGACAAGTGAGACTTTTCAATTAAAGAAGGGAAAATGAATTGTTTGAACACGATATTGCATCTCTGTGTTTAGTCTTGAACATGGTATTGCATTAATTATTAAAGAAACGAAAATGAATTTCTTTAGGTTTTTGTATTAGGTACCATAGCTTTCGTAAATGTGATTCCTACCATCAAACACATAGTCATAGATAATGCGAAAAAACTATTAAGAGACAAGTAGAAAGTTTGTAATTTAGGAACAATGACAAAACTTAGTAAAACTGACTCATAACATATGCATAAAAATCCATAGATTTGGATAAAGTCTCGCTCATAGAGGAAGAGTATGCGCGCTAGCGCGCTACGGCTTACATAGTTGATCGGACCAGATAGCCCTTCCTTCGGGCAAGCAACCAAAACCGGCATATCCAATTCTATTCCGATCAACAACTTGGAGGTATGGCTGAGTGGCTTAAGGCATTGGTTTGCTAAATCGACATACAAGAAGATTGTATCATGGATTCAAATCCCATTTCCTCCGGTACGGAAATGAAAGGGGCGGGCGAAATAGGGATCGTTTGGTTTGTGAATAAGTTATCCCGTTGTTATAATATTGAGGTTATATGTACGATCAAATAATGACGAAGTTGTTTAGTGAATATACTTTTATTTATAGATGTCTGGCTCATTGGGCTAAAGAAGGAATACAAAGAGCATAATATAAAATATATGTTTGGTTATACACTAGATAAACTTGAATAAAGTTCCATAGTTTTATTTTCATTTCGACCTTGTTTGAGAAGAGTATTGGAGAAAGACATCTTTATATTTTAACATTTTTGATAGGGAGAGCTAGTTGGGCCTTAAACCATTAGCCACTCTAAAGGGCTGCTAGTTAGGATTTAGTTAGTGCGTCCTGAAGTTTAGTTTTCCAATATAATTTTTTGAGACATGAATATCTTGAATTGTCCTAAAACTAAGATTTTAGCTTAAAATTCAGGACAAAATAAGTACTGACTAATCCCCAAATAGCAACTCTAAGAATAATTTTTTGTGCACTTAGCTCGAAAAAGAAAGCTCAAGAATTTAGTTTGCGACTTGTTCTGAAAAGAAACATTTACCTATCTATATTACATTATAAACTTATTTACCTCTCCTCGAGAGATTATCACTTAACTAAATTAGCATATATAATTTATTATTTATATATAAAATAATATATTAGACTCTAATCTTACTCATATCCTCTCCTCTTCTTTCTTCCCCAAATTCAAACCTCTTCAAACTCATTGAGGATCCAACAATTCTCCAAACTTTTCCTTCATTCTTTTCCTTCCCAAATCCGTGGCTTCACCTGAATGCATTATTAGTAAAGTTATGCACTTTTTAGTCAATCGCTAATGAAAATATAGTAACGAAGAATAATCAATAATCACTAATGTATTATTGCAAATTATTAAAAATATTTTTTGGAATTTATACCTCAATTTTGAAAGAATTTGATGAAGATTCGAGCTGATTTTGGTTGAAATTTCAGATTGAAACTCGAAGAAAAAAATATAAATAAATTGAGTATATATTTTGTATGTCGGATGTACAAACGATATACAAAATATATACAACTAACATAATTATATATAAATTATATGTAAATTGTAACTTTTTAATCGGATTCTGTACAAAAAAAGAAAATTATATACAAGTTGAATATAAGTTGTGTAAATTGTAGCTTTTGATCGAATTTTATATAATAAATAAATTATATTCGAGTTATATATATATATATATATATATATATATATCGAACTTGGACATTGTCTTCTAGCTCAAAAAAATGACAAGAACTTGAGAGTTGAGACCCATCAATCAGCGACGAGTTTTTCGGAGTCGGAACTCGGACTGAGTCAAATGTCATCGGAACTCAAACCGTTATCGCCTTCAGAATGGGAAAATCTAATCGACGACTACAATCACGGCGGCGCAGCACGGGTACTCCGGTGGACTTCCACCAACTACGCCGCCATTCCTCTCTTTAACCTCACACTTTCATCACTCCTCCGCAAAGACCTCCCTCACAATCTCAAACTCCAACTCCTCATCTTCCTAGAAGAACAACAATACAACAACCAAAACGACACCGTTTCATCCACTTTCCTTCACCGTCTCCTCGAAACTCTAAGATCAGTCATCCAATCACCAAACGACAGCGTTTCAACTTCATTCGCGCTCAAAGAACAGTTCCTCATCTCGTCCACTTCGATTTTCATCAATTCCGTTAGTTTCCCGTTGAATTCTGTTAATTCGACTTTTATTACTCCGTTTGAAGGCTTAATTGAGCTTCTGTTGACTATTATCAACCGGCCGAATCATAGCGTCGACCGACAAACCCGGTCGATCGCCTGCGAATGCTTACGTGAGTTAGAAATTGCTTTTCCTTGTTTACTTTGTGAAATTGGATCACATCTATGGAGTTTGTGCCAAAGTGAACGTACTCATGCTGGCCAAAGCTATGTATTATTGTTAGTTACTGTTGTTTATAACATCGTGAAATTAAAACCTCATGTATCGTTTAGTAATTCTTCGAGTACTTTGGTTCCGTTTAGTGTACCGAGGTTTTTAGTAGATGAAAATTGTAAAGATGAGGTTTTTGTAGGGGGGGAGTTGTCAGATTTGAGTAATAGGGAGTTAAGGAGAGTGATCTCATTTTTGTTTGAATGGCCACAAAATTTGACTCCTTGGGGTCTCTTGGAGTTTATGGATAAGACATTGCCAGTTGCTGCAGCTTTAGATTTGCAGGGGTCTTTGTTGAAGGTTCAGTTTTCAGGGTTGCTTTATACATACGATCCTTTGTTATGGCATGCTTATTTAGTCATGTATTTAAGCTTTATGGACTCGTTCGAAGGGCAAGAGTTGGAAATTGCGAGTCGACTCTTGTTGTTATCGAAAGAATCTCAGCATCATTTGTTTTTCCGGTTGCTGGTGCTGCATTGGTTAGTTGGATTGATACAGTTGGTATTGAAGAGGGATGTGGAGAAAAGGAAGAATGTCGTTGATATGAGCTTGAGCTTTTATCCGTCAGTGTTTGATCCGCTTGCTTTGAAATCATTGAAGCTTGACTTGCTTGCCTATTGTTCTGCTTTGATGGATAATGAAAAAGGAGTAGTGAGTGCAAAGGGAAGTTCAGGAATGACTAAGGAGAAGTTACTTGAAGACGGCCTTGTTTGTGTATCAGCTTTTAAATGGTTGCCTCCTTGGAGTATGGAGACTTCTGTGGCATTTCGTGCTATCTATAAGTTTTTGATTGGACAGTCTCACTCAGACAATGATTCTATCTCCAATAAAATCCTTGTGGTGCCAACAATCTTCCACGCTGTGCAGGTACAAATACTTAGATTCTGTTGTTCTGTATTTACTTTAGTTCTGTGGCATTGCTTCGACGCAATTGGTGTTTCATAAATAGGAAAATATTTATACATTCTTTGTCGCCCGTGCTTCTGTAGTGCAAACAGTTGAAAGTTATCTTCTTTTCCCTTTTTACATTTATCTTGTAGAATTTGAATGATGTAGGAGAATATGTTACTGATGAAAGAAATCTATAGGATAATTAAAGGTCGAGAAGAGGTGCTCCAACACAGAAGATAAGAACTTTTGTGATGCATAGAGCCTAACACTCTAACAATATATTTCATTTGTTTTGTCACTTTTGCTGTGTAAAACTGGATTGGTTTCTTAGGCGTACTTGTTCTTCCTTCTATAGGTGCCCTGCCACGTGTGTAACTTTAAAGTCTTTCCATCTCCTCATCGAAATCTGGATGTTAGGAAAACTTAGGGGTGTGATTGGAGTTCGTCTTGAGGAGTTTAGAAATGAATGAGATGCGTCTCCTCCTGAATTTTTATTTTATCTTATCAACAAAAAAATAAAACATGATGCATCTCCTCCTGACTTAGCTATAGTACGGATAATCTACTTTGATTTTGCAAACGAAGCTTGTTTATTTTGTGCCTAAATGATTTGGAAGCTTGACTTTTGTTTGCAGAGAACACTTATAGACTCTTTGTCTGAATATAGAGGATTGGTTCCTGTCATTGCTGGTTTTACTGGCCGCTTATTGACATGTCACAAGCACCGGTGGTTGGGGGAACACCTACTTAAGACATTTGATGACCACTTACTTCCAAAACTCAAGATGGATTACAAATTGGTATCTTACTTCTCTATATTGGAAAGGATTGCCGAGAGTGATAAAGTTTCTCCTAGTGGGTTAATGGAGATCCTTACCAAGTTCATGGTATTTCTTGTCGAAAAACATGGTCCAGATACAGGATTAAGGTCTTGGGGTCATGGGAGTAAAGTTCTTGGAATTTGTCGAACTATGATCCTGCATCAACATAGTTCCAAATTATTTGTTGGGTTATCTCGTCTTTTATCATTCACTTGTCTCTATTTCCCAGATCTGGAGGTTCGTGACAATGCCAGGTAATTCTATGAGAAAATCTCATCCTGTTTCCTACCTCATTCTGTTTGTCTGTACACATTGTTTATATCATCACATGTTCACCGCGAATGACAGATGTAAATAACAATGGGAAGTATTTTTCATCATTAAATTTGCAGGATGAACATGGAGAAAAGCATTCATTTTAACTTTGCAGGATGCTATTGCTTTTTAACATTTGGTGGTATTTTGCAGAATTTACCTGCGGATGCTGATTTGTGTTCCTGGGAAAAAGCTAAGAGACATTCTAAACAGTGGAGACCAGCTTCCTGGGATTTCTCCATCTACTCATTCCAGCTCTTTCTTCAGTGTTCAGTCTCCTAGAATTTCTCACGACCCTAAGAAATCTAGGAGTATTTCATCCTGCATGCATCTTGAGCGCGTGGTGCCATTGTTGGTTAAACAATCTTGGTCTTTGTCCCTGTCAACTCTGGGAGTTGATGCCAAGAAACCTAGTTATATAGAACCCATCAAGGACAATGTGTCCCCAAGTGAGCAAAGTGAGTTTGACAAAATTACTGATGTTACAGTGATCTCTGAAACCAATAGGCACAATCAGCCTCCGGGGCCATTACGTGTTATGGATTCAAAGATTTCGCAGATTGTTGAAATCTTGAGGAAGCATTTTTCATTTATTCCCGACTTAAGACACATGCCAGGTTTCAAGATTAAAATACCATGTGCTTTAAGGTTTGAGTCAGAGCCTTTCAGTCGCATTTGGGGAATCAATATGCCAGCTAATGAAGTTGACACCCTTCCTGCCTTATATGCAACTGTGCTCAAGTTCTCTTCTGCTGCTTCATACGGCTCTATTCCATCATGCCACATTCCTTTTCTTCTAGGTCAACCCCCCAAAAGTTTCTATTCGTTTAACCAGACAAATTCCCTTGATATTATCCCTGTGGAGAATGTATCTGAAACTTCTGGAGATGACAAAAGCTTCAAAGCTCCTGTTCTGATTGAATTGGAACCACAGGATCCAGTACCTGGTCTTGTTAATGTTTTCATTGAAACGAATGCGGACAATGGTCAGATCATTAGAGGACAGCTGCATAACATTACAGTAGGAATTGAAGATATGTTTCTCAAAGCTATTGTTCCAGAAGACATGCCTGAAGATGCAGTATGTCGATATTATGTGGATCTGTTTAATGCCTTGTGGGAAGCATGTGGTGCATCAACCAGCACTGGGCGGGAGACATTTGTACTCAAAGGAGGCAAAGGGGTTGCAGCAATCAGTGGTACTCGCTCTGTGAAGCTACTGGAGGTTCCTGTGGCATCTTTGATCCAAGCCGTAGAGCGATCCTTGGCACCTTTTGTTGTATGTGTAACCGGTGATCCTCTAACCAGCCTCGTGAAGGAGGGAGGAGTTATAAGGGATGTTGAATGGAATGAGGTGACTTTGGGTGCCTCTTCCACTGATGATACCATCTCAGAATCTAGTATAGTTGGTGGGCCCCTTTACCTCAAGTACAAGGATGATGAAGATGAGGGAGGGGGTTATGTCCAAATTAGTAAGAAAAATCTTGGATCAATTCAGATTTTAATATTCCTTCCACCAAGATTTCATCTCCTTTTTCAGATGGAAGTTTCTGATACTTCTACATTAGTCCGAATTAGAACGGATCACTGGCCATGCCTTGCTTATGTTGATGACTATTTGGAAGCTTTATTTTGCTAAAACAATCTGTTTTTATCAAATGCAGGGTAATACTGCTTAAAATTGACTCTTGTGGTCCGGCTCTTTCGCGGACTCCGTGCATAGCGGAAGCTTAGTGCACTAGGCTACCCTTCAATTTGTTTTTATCCTTTTCACTCTCCTTATTTCATTGACAGTCACATTTCTTTATAGAGATTTTTATATGCTTGCTCCCTTTTTAAAAACCATTCTCATAAATGACGGTAAGCTTTGTTTATTCCAAAATGGCACATTTTTTTTTTTACCTTTTTAGCATTTTCACGTCAATAACTCCATTAACTGAGGGACCCCTCTACATTAATACATTTTTTACTACATTTTCTTTTCCCTCATTCTTCCATAATTTCTTTTTTTTTTTCCCATAAATAACACCTATCCAAATATATCAAAGATTCTGAAAGAAGAATATCTCAGAAATAATTTCTTCTACGAGATTTTTTTTTTTTTTTTTTGAGTTTTAAAATTTTTTCTGTAAAATTTTATTTTAACTCAAAGTATACCTTTAATATATTTCAAGTATATTATATTGTGATAATTTACAATGTAAATATTCCATCAATATGTCACATATTTTTTTATCTATGTATTTATAGCACATATATAACTTATATATATACATCATAATATATTATTATATTGATAGTATTCAAAGTATATTGCTAGCAAATGTCTTACATAAAATTTAATCTAAAATATTAACATGCCACTAATATGTATATAGAAGAAGAAAAATATGTCATATATACTGTTTATAAACGGATAATTTATCCAAATATGCATGTTATATTAGTGCAAAATATATTGGAAGAGCAGCTGAGAGGGAATGGCTAAGTCATAGAGGAGGAAAAGTTGATGATATTACTGTTATTGTTGCTTATATTCAATGATTCAAGTGATTGCCAAAAATATTATATTTGTTAATCTATGGGTATTTATATATCTTTGCTAAAGTAGGGTACCCGTTTGTAAATAAGTTTTCCTTGATGTGAAGCTTGTGATAAAACTTAACAAATTAGTCACGTGTTTATTGCCAAACTAGTTTCTGGACACGCGTGTTATATGCAGGGGCGGATCTACATGGTCTGTACCGAGTGCTGAAGCACCCGTTAACCCCGACACAAACTCTGTATAATTATATAGAAAATACAGGGAATACTGATATTAATAACTAGCTAGCACCCATTAAACAAAAAGTCTTCAGGGTGCTTTAGTTAAGAGGTGAAAATAGAGTACACAAATATGAAGTGGTTAAGGGATCGATTCTTGCATGAACCAATTTTTTTATATGGCCAGAAAGTAAGCACCCACGACCTTAAAATCCTGGATCCGCCACTGGTTATATGTGTGTTTCATATCAATCAATACACAATTTTTGAAATAGCCGGCTTTTTTTTATTTGTTCTAGTTACGATATTTTGATTGCTATGTAATAATCGAAATCTTTTAGAAGGATTATTATACAAAATTAAGCCTAAATAGCAAGTGATCATAACCCCATTCTAAATAATAAATAATAACACTTAAAAAGAATCAAAACCAGTTAATTGGGCGAATGAGGCATGGCATAATTCACAAAATTTATTTCTCCTTTAATTGTGCAATGTATTTAGACACTTCTAGAATTTTTACATTGTAAATTAGGAAAATGCAAAAAATGAGAAAATGGATTATTGGCTTTTTAATTTATGAGAATTTTTTTTCTCAAGGATAAAATGGTCATTTAACTTTTAAAGGATATTCTTGTAAATTAACTTTTGAGTTAGGGTGCTCCCACTTTTAGTATAGTATATTAGAGCGTTGCGCGTGTACCTTATCTAAATTGGTTAATAACTTTTTAAAAGTCTATAAATTTTAAAAGTCCTCAATCATCCATCAATATATTTAAAAAAATCATCAACCAAATATTAATCTCAAAGAAGCAAAATAAATCTAAGCATCAACATATTGCTAAAAATTCTTACATATTTTAAAAATTCAAATAAGAAACCTCTATCCTAGGAGTATTTCCTAAAAAATTCTTTGCATATTTTACTTTAAGAAAAATCAGTTTCTTCTCCTCGATTTTTGTAATTTTAAAATATACAGCTATTTAGCTGGTTTTAATTTTTCTTAAAAAAAAAAAAAACAGAATAACAAAATATTGAATTATACATATGTAACATTATAGGAATTTGGTTTCCTTTCTTTCCTTTTCGCTATTTTGAAATTTAATTATTGCAACTTAGTTGGGTTTAATTTTTAAAAGAAAGATAAGAATAACCAAAATACTGAATTATTAATTGTGATGATAATTTAATGTTTGATTTTAACTTGGACTCCACAAAAACATGGTATAAAAATTTATATGACTTTTAAATTCGAGATGGAATATGAATTTTATTACATACACGTGTAATTGCTCATTTTTCGGGTAAGTATTAATTGTGATGATACATTAATGATTGTTCTGGTTGAAATAAAATAGAATTGTTACGTGGACGTATTAATTGTCATTAATTATGATGACAATTTAATGTTTAATTCTAACTCGGGCTTGACAAAAACTAATAAAAGAAAATAAAATATCTAAATTTAGTTGCATCACAATTTTATCCAACATATATATATATATATATATATATATATATATATGATATGAAGGGTAAAAAAGGCAAATGACATTTCGTTAAAGGCTTTCGTACTTTTAATATAGTATTGATGATAATAGAATGATTAATGCTATTTGAATAGTTAAAGCAGCTATAATGAACTTACTGGAGTCCCTTGATTCATGTACAAAGGGGTCGTTTGGTATGAAAACAAGTAATGCTGGGATTATAGTGTTAGGACTATTTTTTATCAAGTGTTTGGTTCATTGTATTAAACATTAGCTATGCAATGTATAATCTAAACTTGTGTTTGGTTTAAAATTGTACAAAATCTTCTTTACAATTATACCCTTGAATAGTCTTCTTTCTGTATATAAAAAAATTTAGGAAAAGGGTTTGAGGGGCGATACAGTAATTTTAAGGTCTTATCCAGGTATAGCTAATGCAGGGATTAGTAATCCCTTGGTTTCCTTGGTATTAGCTAAGCCCTCCTATGAGGCATAAGTAATCCATGTATTAGGTATGCATAAATTGAATTGAGCAACCAAACAATATATTGGACGAATTAAATTTTTATACAGAGATTATTTTACTTAATACAGCCTACCAAACGACCCCTAACAAAGTACTGAAAATTGGAGAGGATCTTCCACTAGTACAACAATGACCTACATGACTTAAATTAGTGTCGTATAATATAGTATTTTGGAACTTTTTTGCTTCTTATTTCATTAAGTTTGCAAGATTTATTTCATGCACACTTATTTTTGGGACAGTTTGTTTATAACCTGGTGCTCACGTGCGTATATCGACTATTTTACTGATATTTGCTATCTCCCGTAAGTATAGATATTGGATAGTTCTATCCGCCAAGGATTAAATAGTGATGCAGGTCAATCTGATCTTGATACGTTTAAATCTTCAAGGCCATTCAAGAAAAGTCAAGCTAAAGAGCTTCATGATGCACATTTGATGGTGAAGAAGATCTTCATGACGCACATTTGATGGTGAAAAAGATCCAAGCGTTTGGCGTGTGATGTTGTATAGTTATGGAAGACATTAATTCTTACTTGTTTTGGAGTCCTGCGTGACTATTTCTTAAACTTAGCCAAATTGTGGCCTTTTTGTTAATTAGTTGTTTCCTAGCTGATTTAGGTTACTAGTTATTCTTTTCCTATTTGAGTTAGGTAAAGTCTCATTCTATATAAGCCTAAACAGTTCATTATTTTGACATCTTTTTGACATTATTATCAATCAAAAAACGACAGCGCATTGCTCCCAAAAATCGTGTGAATTAACTTGTCCAATTTTGGTGTTATTCAAAATTGAACTTGTTCCTTTGTTTGATAGAACAATTTGCAAGATCATCGTTATCTTGAGGGTCGTTCGTATAGCATAGGTACTCCTTGAGTTCATCAAGAAGGTAAGTAGATTAGTTCCTATTTATTGTCTTTGATAATTCATAGAGGTCTTGCTTCTATCTTTTGTTTTCTTGTTTTCGCGTTTAATATTGCATCAGTTGGTATCAGAGCAATTATATTGCATCAAATAGATAGGAAGAAATTACAAAGATGATATTATTTATAATAAAAACTATAATACCAAATGAGTGTTCTACTTCAAAAAATTATTTACAACACTTATTTATGATTTATTTGGGTACTACCACTTTGCTCATGCAATATCAATTTTTGAGTAACGAAAATTTCCACAAGATATTAACTCTCACATTGGTATATACTTGCTCTTAAAATATGAAAGGGGAACAAAAGAAGAGAAACATCCAGCTTAAGAACCATCAACCAGTCCAGCTTTGTACACCACAATTGCAAAATCTCGGTATTTATTACTGATCAGAATTGGACCATAACAGAATTTCGATCTATACCGGCACCATAATATCATATTGGGGAGGAAGATCAGAATTAGAAATTGATCGAAAAGCAAGGATATGGGCTCGTGAAAGCAGTAAACAAAAAATAATCTCTTTCTCACTATTGTAATATGACCAATATTTTGGCTAATGAATTTCATCTCACATAAACATAATCATATTCGTAAAGTGTAAACTTTGTTGGCAATATTTTTTAGGACACAAAGATATCGCATTGTGTGATGGATATCATTTGCATAAGTTTATCTTTTCGTTTACAACTTAGAGGCCAAGACTTTTTTGCCTATAAAAGGAAATGCCATTAGTTCATTTTAGACACAACATCAAGACTTGAGTCTTCACTTCTTGTTTCTTCCTTTCCTCCTTTATAAAGAGTGTTTTGTACAAGAGTTAAGTATTGGGAAGCACTTGTGTGAACCCTTTCTTTGGAGTGATCTTGTAAAGTTATTCTCTCGGGGGTATTTGGGATTAATTAGAGTATTTACTCTAATTTTGTACTCTCTTTTGTACTCTTATTGAAATAGTGAAACTGCTCCTCTCCGCTTGTGGACGTAGGTCACACTGACCGGACCATGTTAAATTGGTGTCTTCTTTATATGCTTTAATTGCCGTTATTATCAACTTGCATTGTCTTTGTTATTGTCATTATAACGTTGTTTTCCGCACTATCCAGGTTCCCAATCCTAACAACTATTTTATTAATTTCATTTCTCAGTCTCTTCTTTCTAATGATCCCACAAAGTGTTCAAAAATCTGAATATCTGACCAATGGATAAATGAGTTTTCTCATTACTCTTTTACAGATCTGTAGAGCACAACAACTAGAAAAGTGTCAACAGCTTAAGAATACAGAATTTAAGAACCAATTATAACAAAAATATGACAAACAAGTGCATCACCTTGCATTTCAAAATGGAGCAGTGACAGCATTTCTCTCCCACCCTTTCACTTAGTTACCTGCTCCTTTTCTTATCACAAAATCTCTCCTTTTTTCTTTTCCTTATAAGAAAAGGGATTGAAGAATCTTGGTCTTCAATAATATGAGAATGAGGCATCCAATCATTAGCAGAACTCCAAAGTTCGGATCCTTTTGCGTCTGGCTCATGCGATTTCATGCCGTCTACTATTGATGTGGGCACCGATAAATGGTTCAATATTTCCGTTTAATACAGCAGTAAGGTCAGACAATTGGACGCCCGTCTTTACATCTTCTACCAGTTTGTTTGGGTGAAATACATACCTTCTGGCCACTTGATTCCAGCTACTAGAGATAGCACTACTTCTAACGCTAGCCAAGTCGGAGACTCCTTCCTCCTTCATTACAATGAGAAGCTTTGCCTTTAATCTATTGAGGGCCTTCAGCTTATTCGCAAACCGGCTTCTTTCACCTACAAATAGCAACCGTTATGAAAAGGAATGGACATTTTATGGAGAAGTTAGAAACAGCTCAATAAAGCACACACATAAACAAAATTTGTAAAGGAAAACTTATTGTAAGGCATAAAACATTTAAGTAGATCAAATGTTCACTCTCTGCAACCTATTGTCACAAAACAAAGTAGAAGTCTGACTTCACCATTTTCTTCCTCAATCATTTGTCTTTGAGTTGTCCATTCTGCCGTTTCTTCACTCTTCACCAATTTCTCATTAAGCCACATTGTTTTAGAAGCCTAAGTTATATCAGCACTGTAAATTCTTCTCTTTTCGTCAACAATTAATAAGTGCTAGTTAGAGCCACAAATTTAGAGCACAGATTCTCCTAAAAATGCAACATATTTCTGTTGCAAACCAATATCTTAGACCGTATCTCACAGCCATTTGCGAATCAATGAAACAAAGGATAGTATCTCTAACACCTGCCTTGAATCTGTCTGCAACGTAATAGCATACAATTTACTGCTGAATCTTGAACCAGAACCTTTTTTCTCCACCCCAACATGTAAAGTATCACATTTTTGTGTAGAATGGCTTTTGAATGACTAAGGACAAGAAAACTTTCAGGAACGTAACATTCGATCAAGCAATCCTCTGATTTCACTGAACAATGATACCATCAGAGCCACACTTGATTATCTCGCAACATGATAAAGATGATATGTATCAACTTACATGTTATTATATTGACTTACAGTGTTCTATCAAGTGCCTCATAGACATTTAACTTGTTTGCTTGTTGACAATGTATCCAGTCGTACATCTTGCAAACGAACAGTAGGAGTTCCCTGTCAAGTCATATATCATGCCCATGATTCGAGAACCACGCTTCTCGACATATAGTTATTCGGTTTCTAATATTGTTTTGACCTCGGAGAAAGGAAAACCAAGAGAGTCGCAAGGTATTTTCCTGCATCAAGTATTCTTTTTCAACGCACTCATCAGTGCCTCTAAGCAGTCTGTATGAGGCCTAACATCTCTGTCATCAGCAGGACTGAATATAAGAGCTTTTCTTTTTCTTCACCAATATTCAGATGCATACACGCAATAAATAGAGTCTTCTTTAACTACATGTGTGTGTATGCAGAAATCTTAAATAGATCATAGTGCAAAAACACTGAAGCAATATGAATCACCTACAGAACCAATGATACTCAGCTCAAGAAAGCCATTATTACCGGTTGATCGGACTTGCAATCCTGTTGGAATATGCTGAATGGTGAGTGAAGGCGATGAGTTGCTCTGTTCCTCTTCATATGATGGTCGTATTGTGATTTCTAGATCGCTTTCATCAATTGAGAGGTCCGGGGAAGATTCAAGAAAAAGAGGAATAACATCAACAGCAGCAGTTCCAGCCTTCAATTCATCAGGATTGATAACCTGTAAATTTTGTCGTTTTGATGAGCATCTAAGAAGATACAAGTATCTATCTCATCAGATAGAATCTTGTGTTAATGTAAGGTACAATGGTACATAATCGTTGGTCAACAAACATGAGCCGAATCATCACTCCTTTACTAGTCAGTTAAATACTTCAACAGCTTAAATTTTGCTGCCTTCCTAACACTTGAAAGGAATTTCATTATGCATCTTAACTTTACACACAAATAGAGTCTGAGGACATCATGGCATAAGGAGATCTTTTTACGTCTAAATAGAGGAGGATAAACAGCACTCTTGTTCTATTTCTTCCCGAAAGCAATACTTCACCATGAAAATTGCTAGCCAAGTGATTTATATTCCACCTTCTTGGCAAATGAAAGGGGGATTGCTTTAATTTGATTGGGAGTTTATTATTAGGGAGAGAACACTGTACTTTTGAGTTATATGACTGTTTTCACTCCTTATTCTGCTAACATTACAAACTCATATACACTGCTTATACCTTGGTATTACGTCCAACTAAAATTTGAGCCTGTGTCATCAATCATCATGTTCTATACAAATACTACTTCAGAGCTTGAAATACTTTATTTTTCTATAATATCACGCCATGATAACTATATTATTTCTTCTCCCTTTTTAGTTAAATGTGGACAATCAAAGTTTCCTTCATAACATTAATGGAAGTGATCACATTTCATGAACAGAATTCGATTAAAGAGGATTTCTGAACTGTCAGTGACTGTGATTGATTGATCATGTCAGAGAAACTTTATTATAAGCAAAATGCAGCTGGAACACTGAGATTTAAGATGACAAATTGTTTTCCTCTTTCTTTTTTTTTTTTCTTTTTTTTCACTAACATAAAATGTTTTCAGTCTTAAGAGGCTAATAGGGAAAGCACGCCTAATAATTCTCCAGAAACACATAACTCAAAAGGTTGAAGAGGGAATAGGAAAGGACAATCTTAGGAACACAAAGCGCATAATATAAGAATTTTATAATTCATATGGTCAACTGATAGCAAAGGGATAACTAAATTTGAGCTAAGTATATATCCTTAGAATACCTTTGAGAGATCGAATTTATTTTCAGAACTTCCACTCATGTAATGAATTCCTCTTTCCCCTGAAAGATAGCCGTATGCTGACTTGAACTCTAACTCAATCATCACATATTTGATACCACCACTCTCTGAATCTTGTTTCTCAACAATCCTCGCCTTATGACCTTGCTTTTCAGCCCATTTAATATACATTCTTGTCAGTTGTTCTGCCCAAATCTGGATCATAATTGGATAAGTGAGAAACAGTACCACCTAAAGTACATTGCAACCATACAAAACAAAATACCTATTAACTTTACACTCCAGTTACTATAACAGTCATACCTAGAATGAAACTTCTAAAGGAGATAAAGCTACCTCAAAATGAAGGAAAACCCATCTCTTTAACCTCGGATAAGCAGACTAAATAGATTCTCATGAGCTGCTTTTGGCCGAGTTGCTTATGATAGAAGTGTTTTACAGACACAACAGTAAAAGGCTAACCGTTTTTACTTTCTAAACTCAACTACAAGTATATATCTTATTGTGCATCACAGTGAAAAAGGTCTCCAAGCTAGTACCTCTTTTCTGAAAGTGAACCCATGCCCCTACAATTTCTTTTTATTTATTTATAAAAGAACAGAAACATTTGGAAGTTCAGAATCATTTCCATGTAAAATATGTTTCATCACAATCGAAATTTAGATTTTTTCAGGAAAAGATTCTATGCCACAGATTGACCATTACGTTTATGGTCTGAATGAGTTTATAACTAAAGCAGTAATAAGCTACTGCGCTGATAATACATCTTTTTTAGATACAGAAATAGCGCTTGAACACCATATGATCTTCCCTCTAACTTCCTCACCATTCTATTTGTCAATGAACCTCCGTTCTTGCCATTTAATGATTAAATCGCATAGACAAAGCGAATAATATTCTCTTGTAAAAGCAAACTATCAATAGTTTCTCACAGTATTAGATTCCAATCTGTATAGTTTCTTACAGTGTGAGCCTTGCAGTTATTTCAGGGTACCTCAGTTTAATCCAGCTGTAACAGCTTCAAGTTATAGAAATAATATCTCCGATACAAGAGGGTAAAGCTACACAAAAATAACCCTCTCTCCCTCCTTGCAACTTTAAATGGACGGAACTCATCATGAAAGTTCCACTTCTTATACCTACCGCATATCTTGCTTATACCTTGGAAAACTCATTGACTTATTATTTTAACCTAAGATGCATATGGTCCTTTGCTATCAACCCCGTAAGTACGTGTGGCTACATAGCAAGAAAGCACAGGTGAATACCTCTGAGTAAATGCCCTCATTACCAGATTCAATGGTGACGCATGCTCCCTCCATATCATATGGTTCCCTAAGAAGTTTGGACAGTTCATACTTATCTAATGATTTATTCACACTGACACAGGCTGTATAGGCCTGCTTTAAAAACTCATAGTTGATAGAATCCATTCCTGCCAGCTCGGTAATCAGCTTAGCTTCTTCAGCCTGCAGAATCACAGTCAATCAAACAGAATCAAATAACATGCTTGAGTTTTAAGCTTTTTCCTTTGAAGTATTAACAAACAAGGCAATAAACATATGGTGACAAGTGAGAACAAGCTTTGAGGACATGACACCTTGTATCTAAGGTCTTTGAGAGAATCAATTGCTTTGGCGCTCTCAGCTAATTGAACAAGGTCTTCATCTGACTTGGCTACGTCATCCCACAAATCATATTCACGAATAACCTCTTCCTGTTTGAGGCGTCTTGCTTCTTCAAATTCTAGAGCTGTTGGTGTCAACATCTCAGCACGGAGTACCAACTCTTCAATCTTCCTTTTCAAAGCAAATGTACCTACATCATTAAACCATCAATACCACTAGCAATTAACAGACTATTACTTATTGTACATGCACTAGAATGCAAAGATTCTATAGCAGTAACTAGATACTGTGTATAAACTTATGTTACGCCGACTTGGTTTGATATTAATGAAATTTATTTGATTTATCATCTAAAAAGAGAAAGATTGTATAGCACTGACTTGTAAATAAATGTAAACTACATACTCATTAACTGGACAGTGTAAATGCCTTAACATCCCTTTGTTTAAACATAATTGTGTATTGTATACCTTTTTTTATTGAAATCGTAGAATATGAATATGTTGGAAATTCTAACCGGATTGTGTTCCATTCACATGCCTCTTGACAAGTCTGTTTCCTCCCTTTAGAATCTCCACCTTATGTTCTCTCAACAAAACTTTGTTCATCCAAAGACCATTAAAAACTGTTCAGAACTCCTCATACTGTGAATATTCAAACAAGGCAATGCACCTCACCCAAACCCACTCTGACAGATACTTCACTTCCCCTATCAGGAAGGCAGTTGTGAAATGCCCAGTGGCGGAGGTAGAGTGCGGGGTGCGGAACCCAGTAGCTTTTGTTCAAACCATGTATTTGTCTTAAGAAATCCATTGAATATGTACAACTTATTAATTTAGAACCCAGTAACTTAAAAAGATTACAATTCAGAACTCATAAGCTTCAAATTCTGACTCCGTCTCTGGAAATGCCTATACCCTATCCAGACCTTTACACTTCCTTCCCAACCTTGGTTTATCATTCTCATGCACTGTTCACTACTAGTACTTGCACAAGCGATTCAATAACCCAAAGTAGTTGAATTCATACTAAGTACAACAACCTTGTAAAACAATAGCCTTGAGAAGGTAGTCTACTTAGCACTACCAATTATGAATTTATGATATTTAAAGAACCCCTTCCAGCAATAACAACAACAACAACAACAACAACAACAACAAAAGAACCCTTGATAAAAAAGCAAAGTAAATGACTTGACTGTGCCAAATTCACTTGCCACAAAGAAAGAGCTAGAACTATTAAGCTGTATGGCCAAAATTCAAGTAATAAACTGTTAGAGCAAGGACATCTTATTTTATCTACAACACAGTCCGTCATGTGTGACTATCCTATCCCAACACAACAGCTCTGATATAAATGTTGAACATGGTGACCGCTCCATCTAATAAAAGCTGTTTAGAGAAAAGAAATTAAATTTACTGTCTACAGCACGTGTCCCTCACTTAAGAACCTCTCTTTTTTCACATGAAAGACTGATAATAAATTCTAAATTTCAGCTAAACTATGCAACTACCTCATCCAAAAACTTAAAGTAAAGAAGATGGTACATTTTTTTTTTAATTATTCATTTCAAAAATTAAGGTAGAGCATGAGCAGAGAAGAGGGAAGAAAGAGAAGGGAAATTACAGACCAAGCTCTTTGTAGAACCTGTTCTTGTCATCTATATGCTGATTATTATAAGCTCTAATTCTGAAAGCAAATATCCTTGAGCTTCCAACAGTTGAAGGAGAAGAGGAACAACTAGCTTCTGCTCGTACAGAAAAAGGGTCAGCGGTCATTTTAGCCATAGTACTAATGGTGGTGGATAAAATGTTGTCTGAAGCTTTCTTGAAATTCCGACCGCCGCGAAGAACACGGGCTTTGGGCAGTGGGAAGTGGTGTTGGGGCTGTGCACGTGCCACATTCTTGTTTTTATATTTTTCTATGGTGTTGCTCTTACTTTACCCTCGTCTAATTTTCTTTTTATAAAATGAACAAAAAAAAAAAATTATTGTTTCTTCTCCATATATTGAAAATAGGGACAACTAGTATATCATTTCCAACAATTGACACTACCATTCAGGTTTAAATTGTTACAATGCTTAATAAAATAGAATGAAAAACCTAACCTATTGTACTACAAGGAATGACACAAGTTATTTAAAAGTACACTGCCAAAAATAGGGGTGGGCGTGGGCAACTTGAGCAAGCCCTCTTCCACTGCTTACTATAAACAGTTGACAGCTTCCACGTCGATAAGTTATTATATATATAAGATAATTAAGGTATTAAGAATTTGGACGATCACGCGCTTCACATGATATTTATTAGAATTAGGATTGAAAAAAATTACGGTTTTATTTTAGACTGTCCGAACCATTGCTTTTATCGTCAACAGAGAGAGCTGCTCGAACGGCTTTGTGAAAAAATAATTCCTTTGCCGGACGCTAGTCAAAGTAGTAAAAAAGAGCAAGTGGGCAAGTAGCGAGCAAGAGCAGTGTTGGCTTTGTGGTCGTTAACTCGGGCAGTTCGGATTGGATATGTAAATTTGTTCACAATTGCAAAGATTGTAGATTTTTGCCTTGGTTCGCAATTACGAATATTTTTTCGCAATTGCGAACACGAGGGTCCGGAAATACGAACCCTGTATGGCAAATGCGACATCTGCACCTTGTAAAAGGGCTGAGAGACGGGATTTTGGAGACATTCTCTTATTTTTGGAATCCTAGGCTCGGTAGGAAGCGATTTTGAAGAGGGATTTTCATCTACAATCTTTGGGTAAGTAATTTTGTTCAATTTTCAACTATTTTACATGCATTATATACAAATTTTAACATGGAAATGGTGAAATTTTTGGGATTTTTGAGAAAAAAACCTAGAAATTATATTTTTGAATTTTGACCATGAAATAGGACATAAAATTTGGAATAAATTATATATTTGAGTTCTTGATGTTATGGGTAAAGTTTATCTTCGAAAATTTTCGGAATCCGGGCACGTGGACCCAAGGATTCACTTTATTGACTTTTCAAGCGGAGTTGAAAATGGTTATAAATTGATTAATTATAAGCATTGGAGTATATTTTGATTGATTTACACATTTTTTGACTAGTTTCGGATTGTTTGGCTTTGAGTCGAGGCGTTAGATAGGCATTGGAGCAGGTTATGAAACTTCGGAACGAGGTAAGTCTTCTGTCTAACCATGTGAGGGGGAATTTACCCCATAGGTATTATATTCTTATGTGTTACATGTTGTGGGAGCTACGCACATATGAGGTGACGAATGTCCGTGCGTATGCTAGGATTACTGATTTGTCCGAGTAGACTTAGGTTTACGCCATGCTTCAATTGTACTATTTGATTTATCCTTGTCTGTTTAATTCCTTTATTTTGCATTACGACTTGAGACTAGGCTTGCGCAGAGTGATAGACTCTCTATTGTATGAGATTTGACGAGCTACTTGATTAGCCGCAGAATAATTGTGCTTCCCTTACGAATTTCTCTCGCGTTGTGCTTTTTCATTGAAAAGCTTCTTTAAATTTCATAACTCAAACATATATTCATTAGTGGGGTCAAACACTCGTTAAAGCTTCTTATTTTTATGGGATCGGGTAGTTCGCCTCGGCAGGATTATGTACCACACTCTTATGGGATCGCAATATCATATTCTTATGGGATCGGGCCTTCGGCTTAGCAGTATCATATTTTTATGGGATCGGGCCGTTCACCTCGGCAGTATCATATTCTTATGGGATCGGGCCGTTCGCCTCAACAGTATTATATTTTTATGGGATCGGGCTATTCACCTCGGTAGCATCATATTCTAATAGAATCGGGTCGTTCGCCTCGGCAGCTTCATGAAACACTCTTATGGGATCGGACCGTTGCAGCATCGTGCATAATATTTGACAAGAAGCCATCGTATCCGTGAGTTTTCCTGATTTGAGTTTTGACGACTTATCTGGTGGGAACCATTTTACATATATTCTCTGGTTGAAGAGGTGATCGATAATTGAGAACTTGAGTTTACTGTTTAGAGGAGGAATGTACCCGTAGATATATTTGTTTATACTATTTATTTACCCTCCCTCATATTTGTTTACTTCCTACTGTATTTGATTTATTGGACTACTAGTAAGTGTTTATGTCGATCCCTCATCACTGTTTCTCCAGGGTTAGGCTAGATACTTACTGGGTACGTGTTGATTTTGGTACTCATGCTATATTTGCAGCACTTATTGTGCACGTATGTGTGTATATATATATATATATATATATATATGGTGGTATTTGGGGGCGCAAAGGCACGGTTATTGCGGGAACTTCACAGTGAGCTGCATTCTATGTTACGACCCGTAGCATACGGAATCTCCATCTTAATTAGTTAATAATCCTGTCTATTTTGTACTCCAGACAGATGTTGTATTGTTATTGTACCTTCTAGTAGATGCTCATGCACTTGTGACATCAGGTTTTGGAGGTTCCTGGTGAATGTTCATTAGTGTAGTTCATGTTATTATTATCATCTCACCTTGTAATTTATATTTTACACGGAATTTGGTAAAAAAAATTATAAGTTTCTATGAGTACCAGATTTTATTCTATTTGTTTATTGAAATTTATGATTTTAAAAATAATAAAATAAATAATTAAATTAATAATTCACCGTTTACTGTCCTGATGGCGATGTTGCCATCAATGATGTGCGGAAATCGGACATAACCATCGCTATCCACCATCGAGAAAAATCTTCTTACAAGGGTTTAATTGAAAAAGTTTTTTGGACGATTATTCTTTTTATTTCGTCAGGATAAGAAATGTAATTGACCGTTGCATGAAACATACACTTGTGTCGAGCTTATCTTTTCTACTTTTACAATGTTGAAAGTAATGCATATTTTGGATGGAAATATAGATAAGGCATAAATCTCCACCTATTTTAGCCGTTTGATGTAGGATTTACGGGGTATAATATAAATTTTTATGTTAAGAGTATACTTTTAGGTCTTAGTTTCTGTTATGGTAGAAAATCATAAAGGAAAGAAGCAAATTAAATTATCATAATGTTCCATATCACTGCTAAAGAGGAGAAACGAAACTAGAAAGCTGCTCTTTTTTCCACTTTTTGTCAACTGAATTTTACAATTTTTTCCCCCTTTTTATAGTTCTGTTGTTTACAAGTTAAGCTAAAGAACGGATATCAGACTATGAACAAGGCTAGATACAAGAGTGCTGCCTACCTTGCTCTATACAAAAGGTTACATGAAAACTAAAACTCGAGACTTTCTTAACTACTGGCTGCAAACTAAGAGACTTTCTGAATGCAAACCAAGAGCTTTTGCTAAGCTAATCACATTCGGCGAGGCTGCTGGATGCTGCGGAAGCAGTTCCTTGGGCTCACAATCTTGGCTGGCTTCTCATAGTACATTGGAGGCGCAACGGGGGATCTTGGTGAACTCATAGTTCTTATCAGTGCATCAGAAACATTGGGCAAACCTGTTGTCAAGGGGGTAAGTTTTTATGAATGAATAATCATATGAGAATAATAGTAATAACCATTGACTAAACTGGAAGTTATGACAAGTAATTGAAAGAACGAGAGACACAGTGCATACCATATTGCGGCATTCCATTGACACCATACAGAGGTGACTTAATTCCTTGTTGCCCACTTTGGGATGATTGGAGAAATTCCTCAAACTGAGCTTCCATGTTCAAGATATCCTCATCCACATTAAGATCAATATTCTCCGGAAGCAAATCAGCAATATCGTTACCAGCTCCATATTGATCATTACCATATTCCTCTCCCTGGTTCTGGCTCATCCAATAGTCATGGAACCATGTTGAAGTTGTCACCAAATTCCACCACTCTGGTGAAAAGTCCTCCACTTGGCGCACAAACGAAGGAACGAAGAGGGGCGCATTTGGATTCAACGATGATCTTCCTCCAGAAACTAATGCCATAATGCTTTTTTTTCAAAATTGCTACTTGAAGTACAATAAAAGTAAACAAATTAGGGTATGACTCCGAATACGAACATTCAAATCATCCACAGAACTAAAACAGATTTCTTCCTGACCTAATAACATCTAACCTCAACAATCAGGTTCTAATACATAAATCAAGCTCATGAGCAAATTTATCAAATTTAACAATATAGAAACGGAAAACTGATGTCCTTGAGCAACGTAGGATTCCCATACGGATAAATTTCTAAGAAAATTTATTAACATCCAGTATAATCTCTAAGAAACTATACTATTTACCACAGGTTACTACACAGCCAAAGCAATAGTAGTCACAGACATGGGCTGATGCAAGGTTTTGTTAGCCTGAACCCTAGTTGCAATCATTTTGGGGGGAAAAAATACATTTTTGCACTAGGTTTGCACCCATAGCCACAGAGGAGTAACTAACACAAAATTGGCTATAGACCATAACTTAATTGAAGTCACATAGACAATAAGTAGCAACTAATACATCATAAACTTGCTGATACAGTCCCATATATGATCATTTTCTCTTCCTCAACATATTACAAAGAAAACCTCTACAATCCTTACTAGATCTACTCAAACAATAATTTTGGCCTTTTTATCATAAATTCCCTAAAAGTCCTTGTCTTCTGGAAAGAATATTCATCAAATATGGACGACGTTTACCAAAATGAACACGCTATTGACTCAAATTGACTAAATAAAATCCATCTAAAACAGCTAAATGAGCAGCACACATCACAATTGTTCATAATAATAGATAAATTCATCTATCGGCATATATAAATATTCAAAACAAAAACAAAAAAACGTACTACATCAATCCAATAAATCATTTTTACAGAAAAGTACCAAAATTTTCAGATTAACGATTCAACAGATCGACAGATCAAAAGCAGGAAAAGTCGAAAATTGAACGCTAGAAATTACATTACAATATTCAATGGCGATTTTACAGTACCTTCAAATATATGTGTTCGTTCAGCTACAGAAAGGATTTCGTACACGTATGAATTCTTATCTTCAATGGAGGACCTGAGGTCTTTATATCTATAGGCAGGAGTACCGAGCCTAGCAGGTTTGGAACCAGACGTAAGGTTTGGATAAGACCGAGGCAGCCCACTGATTGACCTTCGAGAAGACAGATATTATACCAATTAAAATATTCCAGATATTCTTTTAGTAGCCAACCGGGCACCTCCGGTCAATTATTCCCATAAACCGGTCGATGCACATTAAACCGAGTCAATTATTCCCATAAACCGGTCGATGGACAATAAACCGAGTCAATTATTACTAAATGTTATACACTTAGGGGTCGTTTGGTACGACACAAGTAATGCAGGGATTAGTAATGCAGGTATTAGTAATACAAGAATTGTAGTGCTGAGATTATTTCTTATCAAGTGTTTGGTTCATTGTATTAAAAATTAGCTATGCAATGTATAATCTAAGCTTGTGTTTGGTTTTAAACTGTACAAAATCTTCTTTATAATTATACTCTTGAATATTCTTCTTTCTGTATATAAAGAAATTTAGGAAAAGGGTTTGAGGGGCAGTTTAATAATTTTAGGATCTTATCCAGGTATTGTTAATGCAGGGATTAGTAATCCCTTGATTTCCTTGGTATTAGCTAAGCCCTCCTATGAGGTATAAGTAATCCATATATTAGGTATGCATAAATTGAATTGAGCAACCAAATATTATATTGGACGGATTAAATTTTTATACAAGGTTATTTTACTTAGTACAACCTACCAAACGATCCCTTAATATAATATTGAATAATAGTATGATTATTTATAATATTACGTCTAAGATTCATAGCTCAATACATGTTAATGGTGCTTTTCACCCACAAGTTCCACACAAGTTTATGTTGAACTTTTAGACAATATCTAGAATTATTTAGCATAATTATAATATATCTCATATTAATTATTTTAATATTTAGGATCTGAAAATTAAGTAATTTTTTTTATTTGAACTATGTAGAAATATTTATTCAGTACTTTAAATAAATTAAATTTTAATTGCCTTATATAATTATTTGCTTATTTGAACGATGTAACATAATTATAATCTCTTTTAAGTTATAATTAAATATTTAAAACTTGGAATCAACAAAAGATAAATTAGTTAATGTTAAAACCAAATAATTAAGTCTAAAAATCCAATTCAATTATTTATCAAATTTATCATATAACTACAATTATTTTTCAAGTTGACAAAACTCTAGGATGCCTAAATTAGTTTTCATAAGAATAGTATTGGCGGTGAAAGAAAATTAAAAAAATCAAAAAATTAACATGAAAGGTTTTATAGATAAGCCTTTTAAATCGATAGATCAAATCCTTATGTAATTATGTAAAGTTGAATGACTTTTTAACCTTAAAAATAAGCACTTAATTTATATCATTTATGTACAAAAAATAAATACATATTATCAAATTCCAGAAATACTTAATTTATAAAAGGACATTTAACAATTGTACATCTTTCAAATGATATAGTATCTAACTTTAGGGGAGATAAATATATTATTATTATTACATCTTTATCATTTAATTTATGTGTGTCAAATATATTCTATTAAATAATTCCAAAATAAACAAGAAACGGATAATTTTAATAACTTAATCGGAGGCACCAAAAGAGGAAGTCCAAAATCATCACCATTTTATTTTGAACTTTAATAGAATAATAATTAAAACTATAAATTGCGCATTAATCAGTAATTATATACTCATTATCATCATTTGCCAAAAATTATCATTTAAGTTTTTCCTAATATTTCGAAGTTTTTAATCAATCAAATTTTGTGCATTTAATCCTTACTTATTTGAATTGTATATAAATTTGTAATGTTAAATATATTAAATAAATTCTTTCCTAATTTGAATTATGTAAACTTTTATTTTATAACTTAAATATAATTTTAATATAATACTTATCTACTTGTTTTAAACATATCATCAAGATGGGGTACACGCGCAAAACGCGTACTATAATACTAGTATTTTAAATATCATGACAAATTTTGTTTATAACTAGTGGTATAGTAATGATAAATTGTTTGACGTTATTTGTTTACTAATCTCAAATCAAGACTATCAAATAAACTTCTATCCCAAATTAGAGGGTGTTCGGATTGACTTTTAAGCTGATCAATTAGCTTTTAAATTTTTTTAAATTTTTTTCAATGTTTGGCAAAATTAAAAATACTTAAAATAAATTTAAAGCTGCTTTAAATAAGTTAAAAGTAATAAGTTAGACAACCCCAACTTATTGACTTTTGACTTAAAAGTTATTTCTGCTGAAAAGTCACTTTATTTAATCCGATTCAAACGGGAATACTTGCTCTGCTATTCTGCCCAAGTCTGGCTGAGGAAGAGTTACGGGGCGTAAAATAAAAAAATACGCTGATCAGACATACTATATGTAATGATTCCCCCTTCACGAGAGAAAAGAAAAGTCATTCCATTTAGACGAAAGACCCACACCCAAATTCCATAACTTTTGGTTCGCTATCTCGATCATGATTGTGCTTTTAGTTCATATAAGTGAATTTTTTATTTCGTATCACGCTCCAATTAGACCCGTCACGTTACAGTTTGGAATACAATACCGCATTTCATGACAAGCACCGGTTCACAATTGGACCCGGTTTTTTCATATGCCGGTGTATATACCGGCTAGAGGCAGCAGACAAAAAAGTAGCCGGTAAAGTGATAAAAAGCGTGTACAGGTGTTCATAATTGACTTGATAATGAACCGCTTGTGGGGACCATTTACTTGGACGTGATTGAGTTTTTTCATAATTGTGTACCCATATTGTTTTATGATCAACGGCTGATAGATTAGACTGTTTTGATCTAACGTTGGAGAATGGTTGGAGTAGTTATGATCATGTATTCAAATGAATGGTTCAATGGGACCCACTGCTCAACTCAATCCCTTATAATTCGCGTCGTGCACATGGCTGAGTAGGTCGGCACAGTGGCCGGATTCAGAATTTTAAGATCATGAGTGCTCATTAGTGGTCATATAAAAAAATTAATTCATGCAAAAATTGATCCCTAACCACTTTATATTTATGCACTCTATTTTCACCTCTTAACCAAAGTATTCAGAAAACTTTTTGTTTAATAGGTGCTTGCTAATTCTTTATACCAGTATTCCATGTAATTTCTATAAATTTATATAAAATTTACGTCGAAATTAATAGATGTTTCAGTACCCGACCTGGAGTCCGCATAAAATACCAGCCAAATCCATTCACTGAAATTCCAAAGGAATGACTAGTTTGTTGGTTCCATTTACTGATCGAATATAATATAGGTTGTTCCATTTTTGAAAATTATAAGGAAAACCATGAGGCCGTACATGTTACCTTTTTATCTTTTAGCACAATTAAGAAATTGCTGTATTGAAAAAAGATCAAGAAACTAAATGCTTAGGTATGATCACATGTTAGGAATCTTGAGCAAGAATAATGTTGTTTGACCCAAAAACGTAAATTTAGGTTTGAATAATTAATTTAAATTAAATATAAATTAATCTTAGTTAAAAATAATTTTCTCAAATTTTGATATCAAAGAGGTAGTTGAAAAGCATTTATGAAGACTATAATGATTCTTTGCAATATATGCCTTATAACTACCAAGAAAAGTAACAATATGTAAGATATTCAATAAATGTCAATCTGGTGGCAGTCACGTAATTAAGAGAAATAATTTAAGCAACAAAAAGTGGAACAAAGAAAACTTCCACCTGACAATGATTGGATGACATATCCTCAAACAGTCAAGGATTCCTCGGATCTGGCCAGAATCTTAATGAAAAGTAAAGTCTTGTATTGAGTGAAGAATAATTCTTTTTCAAAGTGTTGTTCTTACAAGAATGAATTTCAGCCTTTCCTCTCTCTCTTCCTTCTATTTACATGGGATCCTTTCCCGAAAAATCCTAATAGTACAAATGTAAGGAATATTCCCTTCCTGATTCCATTTCGAAAACTAGCCGTTACAGCTCTATCGTCAGTATTCGACCACGGCCCTCCTCGACTTTTCGACCATGATCCTCGTTGATGACTTGACTGTGACTCTCCTCGACTTCTTGACCTTGGTCCTCATCGGTATTTTGACCACGACTTTCTTAGACTTCTCGACCTCGGGTAATGTGATTTCATGACCTTCTTTAAATGATGATTTGCGGATCCTTCAGTGTTATTTTGACCTGAATATCCTAAAGGTAGATTTTGACCCATACAGTTAGTCCCTCCGCTTATTGAGACCGGCCTTGGGCGGGCTTGATGAGCGGATTATATTCATTACGGTCAAAATGATTTGGCGAGCTGGTAAGTCGTAATGATTGAGGCGGAGTGGCCAACGTGCCCTTTATAGGCCGCAAATTTTTGATAACATACTGCCCATGATTCACGATGATGTCACAATATCTTGCGCTATTATGACACGCATTCCCGAGGCATTGTTTCGTTTTGCGTGTAACTCTTGATTAGACCTGCCGCTTTGATTTTGGTTCCAGATAATGATAAGGCGACTTTTCGGTTCCAATGCTCGAATCCTTATAAATAGAGGTATGAGGATGAGATTTCAAAGTTTACCGAATTCTCGTATCAAAGCCCTATATTCTCCAACTTCCCCCGTTGCTGTGCAACTTCTTTCCTGTTCTAGTGATCCTCGCCGTTTCTAATTCTTCTTTGTTCGGCGCCTCCTTCTTTCTATGAAAATATGTCTAACGTACCTTCTGAATCCAGCGAGGGGAGCGATGCAATTCCTTTATTGATGGCTTTTCCTCCTCGTGCAGAGAACTTCTCTACCACTGCCGAAGATGAAGGCTTCCTAATGGTGGAGGAGATAGTTCCTCGAAATCTCGATGTTAGGTCTGACTTCTCGAAGTTGCCCGAAGCCGACCTTGGAACCTTCAAATCGTTGATGAAAGAGGATGATTTGACAGAGCTCTGGGCTAAATACGCCATTACTAACCACGTCGAGTTGATCCCCGCTGGGTGGGATGAGGTGAAGTTTCATCGCCATGGGTACTGCTCTTTCTATGCCTACCCCTTCCGCGTTGGCTATACTTTTCCTATCCTTTCGCTAGCTGAGGAGTTTTGCTACCACTACTGCATTTGTCCGGCTCATCTCTCGCCGTATGTTTACAAATTCCTGAGGATACTTACCAAGTTTGCGGAGCTGGCCGGGGTCGAGCTCACGCTTCGCCATGTAGCGCACCTATTCGCCCCCAGCTTTTACTACAGGATGATGTTGAATCTTCTCCACCGAGGAGGCAAATTTTTGGTGGTGAAGATGGACGATAAGGCTAATCGCCAGTTCTGGCTCAACTACATCTTTGTGAAAATCGAGGATGTGGTTGCTGATGTCAACGGTTTTCCTAAGGCTTGGAATCATACTCGTAAGTCTGTGACTTCTTTATTTGTGACCATCTGATTTCTTACCGCGTTTGTCCTTGACTATAACCTTTCGCCCGTTTTTGTGCAGCTACACGCTCACCTCTTCCTTTGATCGATGATATTTATGACTGGGCGGGTCGACTTCTTCCTCACATTGCGGGGATACGCGAGTGGCCGGGCTTTGTCAAAAGGTTTGGCCCTCATCCTCCCCCGACTGGTAAGTTATCTTTATTATCAGCTTCTTGATCAGTTTGCTCTTTGGGTTTTCTTCGGCTGACTTTCGCTCTTTTCTGTATTTTCCTTAACTTTAGCCAGGAGGTCTTCAACGAGATCGAGAGTCCCCGCCCCCGCGTTCAGAAAGAGGAAGAATGCCAAGGACTCTAATTTTTCTCCTTCTTCGACGGTGTCAACTTCGACTCACGCCCCGGTTTCCCCTTCGGTTATTACTGCCGTTGCTCGTGCCTCGGCTCCTTCTGTTGGTACGTCTTAGTCTGCTCCTCCTTCGACCACCTCATTATACCTTCTCATAGATGAAGATGAGGAGGAGATGGCAACCGACGAGGAAGACTTGATGCCACGCAAGAGGAGGCACGTGGATATTAATGACAGGGTCGCCCGCACCGTCGACGTGGAGGGAGGTGATTTTAGGCTGCGCGAGACGGCAATTATCGTCATTGGAGACGAGGATGACTTGTATCGGAGATTCTGGGGTTGGGGGAGGCCGAAGACAACGCGCCTTCCCCCCTTATGATGGATACAGAAAGGCCGGCCATCGAGGTCTCAGACAGTTTGCGGCAAGACAAGCTGTCAACTTCACAACCGGTCGATGATACTTCTTTTCCTACCATTGAAAGGAGCAATGGTGTTGCTGAGGAAGGCTATGAGACCTAAGATATTGATGCCGGTGACCTGCGAATGATGGAGGAAGGTTTCACCCAACTTGATGTAAGGTTGGAGGGATCCACGAGAACCATCGCGATCCCTATGGATCACGACCTGTTAAGGAACAGGAGGACGTGGTCCCAGCCTCGGCTCCCTTTGTTCAGAGACGGAGGGTAAGACCCTAAAGAGTTTAATGACGATACTTTGTCGAGGAGTATTGCTGGTCTCGCCCTTAGAGTGAGTTTCTGACGTTCTGTTTTCTCTCTCTTTTTTGTTAACTTTTGTCGTGTAGTTGGTGGCGTCTTCATGAGCCTTTGTAAAGAATGTTTCAAGTATGAAATGCCAACTTCATTTTTTGCATCTGCTTCTCTTCCTGTGGTTTGTTTTTGTGTTTGTGTGTTTTTTTTTAATTTTGTTGCTTGATCGACCTCGTTTCTTTTATTAGTCGTGATCACTTAATGCGAGTTGCGACCAAAAGTTGATAGGCATTTATTCGAGCGAGATCAAACATGGTCTTTTGTCAAGACTACGGTCGAGGGCCGGTAGATGCTAGTTCGAGCTAGGTCGACTATAGCTTGAATTTAGTTATGACCAAGGGCTAGTAGGTGTTAGTTCGAACAGGGTTGAACATAACCTATATTATGGCCGAGGGCCAATATGTTTTAATTCGAACTAGGTCGAACATAACATATGTTTATTTATGGCCGAGGGCTAGTAGGTGTTAATTCGAACAAGGTCGAACACAACCTACGTTTAATGACGGCCAATGGCTAGTAGGTGTTAATTCGAATAAGGTCGAACATAATCTATGTTTAATTATGGTCGAGGGCCAGTAGGTGTTAATTCGAACAAGGTAGAACATAACCTATGTTTAAGAAAGATGTGCTGATAATCGTAAAGTTTATTGCCTTAGCATTGCTGCTTTGTACATATTTGGAGAAATTTACAAGTTTTTTCGGGTGTCGACTGGCGTTCCAGTTTCGATCCCCGTCTATCTAGTCCCTTCATTGGTTGACTTGGAGAGTAATTGAGAGGTCGAGCAATGAATTAGTAGTCATGGCGTGGTTCTCGCGTACTTTGACTTAAAGTGTTCCCCTCATCGCCTTTTTAAAAACCTCCTTGATAAAACCCAACTGGGACAAAACTCAAGTAAGGGAAAAAAGAGTACGACTTGGAGGGACGCTTTATCTTTTAGAAGTTGAAGCACTTGAGATAGATAATATTCTAGTTGTTTGGTAGTAACATTCCTTCCATTGTTTCTAGTTGGAATTATCCTTTATTTGCCTTTGCCGTGATCTTGTACGGACTATCCCAATTCGTTCCTAGTTTGTCTTCCCATGGGTCTTTGCTCATTTGTGTTTTAGCTTTAAGCACGTAGTCCCCGACTTTGAGCGGCATGACTTTTGCTTTCTTGTTATAATAGCGTTCTGCTTGTTGTTTCTGTGCGATCATTCATATATAGGCCATATCTTTTCGCTCTTCGACTTCGTCGAGCTCCCGCCTTCTGCTTTCGTCGTTGCTCATACCGCTTTCATGAGAGTACCTTAGGCTGGGTTCTCCGACCTCGACTGGTATTACTGCATCTGTCCCATAGACCAATGAGTAAGGTGTCTCTCACGTACTCATTTTCGGAGTTGTTCGATAAGCCAACAGTACTTCTGGAAATACTTCCGGCCACAGTCCCTTGGCGTCCTCTAGCTTTTTGTTCATCATGTTCAGTGTCGACTTGTTGGAGGACTCTGCTTGACCGTTGCCTGTGGGGTGATATGGCATCGAGAGTAGAATTTTGATATGCCATTCCTCAAAGAACTCAGCAGTTTTCTTTCCCATGAATTGGGGTCCATTGTCGCAGCTGATCTCTTTGAGGAGGCCCAACCAGCATATGATGTTCCTCCATATAAAGGTGATTACTTCCAATTCCCCTATTTGGGCGAATGCTCCTAATTCTACCTACTTAGAAAAGTAGTCAGTTAAAACTAAAAGGAATTGCACATTACCTTGTCCTACCAAGATGGGGCCCACGATGTCCATTCCCCATTTGATGAATGGCCAGGGTGAGGTAACCGAATGGAGGTGATCACCCACCTGGTGAATCATTGGGGCATACTTTTGGCGTTGCTCGCATCGTTTTACGAAGTCTGCGACCTTCTTTTTCATGGTGGGCCAGTAGTATCCTGTCCGTACGAGGCATCTGACCAGGACTCAATTGCCGGAGTGAGCTCCACCAATGGTCCTCGTAGACCTCTTTAAGGACGTGTCGAGTTTGGTTTGGGCCCAAGAATTTCGCCACAGGGCCACCATAAGTTCTCTTATATAGGTCGTTGTGGATGATATTGTACCTGGCCGCTTGCATTCTCAGTTTCTTGGCCTCTTTTTTATCATATGGGAGTGTACTGCCCTACAAGTATGTAATAATAGGATTGCGCCTGTCCCAAGTTAAGTTTATGGTTATTACCTCGACTTGGTCTAGCGATGGATTGAGGAGGTGGACCACGCTTCTATCTCTGGTTGTAATGTTTTTGGTGGTCACGGCTAGCTTAGCGAGGCCATCTGCCTCAACGTTCTGTGCTCGTGGAATTTGGTCGAGTTGGCATTCGTCGAACTCGGGCAGCAGCTTGTAAATTTCGATCTGATATTTTAGTAACCTTTGTTCCTTGATTTGGAAAGCCCCTGTGACTTGGTTGACTACGAGTTGGAAATCACAGCGTAATTTTAACCGTTTTACCCCATACTTGACTGCTAGCCTCAAACCTACAATTACGGCTTCATACTCGGCCTTATTGTTAGTCATATCTGGGCACCTTATGGACTTGCAAATTACTTCGCCGGTTGGGACTTTGAGTACAAGTCCCAGCCTGGACCCTGACGCGTTGGACGTGCCATCAGTGTACAGGACCCAGAGGTCTTGTGTCTGGGGGAAAGTGTGGGCGGCTTCTTTTTCAACTTTGGGCATTACTTTTGCGCTGAAGTCGATGACGAAGTCAGCGAGCACTTGTGACTTTATCGTTGTTCACAGCTGGTATGTGATATCGTGCTCGCTCAGTTCGATGGCCCATTTGGCCAATCTTATTGGTAGCTCAGGTTTATGCAAAATGCTTCTTATGGGGAAAGTCGTGGACCGAGATGAGATGGAATTGGAAATACAGTCTAAGCTTTCGCGAAGATACGACTAAGGCCAGGTCCAGTTTTCGAGGTGAGGGTACCTCATCCCGGCGTCGACTAGTGTTTTGCTAATATAATAGATGGGGGATTGTGAACCTTTATTTTCTCAAACAGGACTGCGCTCACAGTTACTTCGGATACAGCAAGGTAAACAAGGAGACGTTTCCCTAGCTTCGATTTTGAAAGCATTAGTGGTGACGACAAGTACGACTTTAATTCCTTCAGGGCTTGGACGCAATCAAAAGTTCATTAGAGGCTGTTATCCTTCTTAAGTACGCCGAAGAATCTGTGACACCTATCCGATGATCGTGAAATGAACCTTGATAGGGCGTCGATATGGCCAGTCAACCTTTGAACCTACTTTTTGGTGGTCAAATGTTCCGGTATCCCCTCGATGGCTTTGATTTGATCAGGATTGACCTCGATTCCTGAGGCCACGCCGAACCCACACTTTTCAGTTTCATTCTGTATCGTCTGAGTATGTCGAAGGTTTCTCTCAAATGGTCGATGTGATCTTCTTTCCTTTTGGACTTGACCAGCATGTCGTCTATATAGACTTCCATCATTTTGCGGAGCTGATCTTTGAACATCCTCGTCACCAACCTTTGGTAAGTTGCCCCTGCGTTCTTTAGCCCGAAGGGCATGACCCTGTTGCAGTACGTCCCCTGATAGGGGATGAATGTAGTTTTCTCCTTATCCTCTTCTTTCATGAGGATTTGATTATAACCTGAATAAGTGTCCAAGAAGCTCAGTAATTCATGGCCGGCCGTTGCGTCGATGAGTTGGTCGATACGAGGCAATGGAAACAAATCCTTGGGGCATGCTTTGTTCAAATCTATGAAATCCATGCACATCCGCCATTTCTCATTCTTCTTTTTCACCATGACCACGTTGGCGACCAACTGGGGTACTTTCGACTCCCTGATGGAGCCATTTTCCAATAGTTTTTCTACCTCTTCACATACCGAGTCATTAATTGCGGAGTTGAACTTATGCTTGACTTGTCTTATCGGGGGTGAAATGGGTCGACGTTCAGTTTGTGCATGGCGATTTCTTTCGGATACCTGGCATATCTGCATGACTTAAAGCAAACAAATCTGCATTAGCTGTTAAGAATTGACGGAATTTACCTAGTTCTTGAAGCTTGCAGCCGATGTAAGCCTTCTTGCTGTGGTCGTTGGGGTCTAATTGAATGGGGTCGAGGTCTTCTATGGTTGATCCTGCAGCTTCGACCATATCCAGGTCTCTAATGTCATCCCTGCTGTCGTCATGTGCCGACCTCGACCTTGTTGATTTCTATGCCTCCTTTTCTTTATCTTTCTTTTGTTGGGTGGCCGAGCTGTCTAGGGCGATGCGATAGCATTCTCTGTATGTGTGTTGTTCTTACTTGTATACTGAATATTCCCCTAGGGGTAAGGAATTTGATGAACTGGTATAAGCTGGAGGGACGACTCTCATAGTGTGAATCCATGGTCGCCCATACTATTGGCATTGTACGCTGTGTCTTGATCCATGATGTGGAATGTGGTTCCAGAGTGACGCTATTGGCCAGAACAGGGAGTGTGATTTCTCTAGATGTTCGCTCAACTACATTATTAAAACCAGTTAGCGTGATGCAACGTGGCACTATCTTATCTTCGAGTTTCATTTGTGTAAGTACTCGAGGATGGATAATGCACGTGTCGCTCCTGTTATCTACCATAATGCGTCTCACATAGGTATCTAAAATTCGTAAGGTAATAGCAAGGGCATCATTATAAGGAAAGGTCAAATCATTAGTGTCTGACTTATCGAAGACGATACTTTCTTTGGGTCTGTCATACCGTTCGCGGGTGGTTGATCGCTTGAGCTTGTGGGTAGTGGTGAATTTTACGCTGTTGATGGATGAGTCATTGCTGTCACCGATGATCATGTGGATGGTACGGGCTGGTAAGGGTGGTTTTGGTGGTCCTTGGCGTTGCTCGTGTCCTCAGGCGAAGTTGGTCCTTCCCTGGTCGCTTAGCAACTCTTTGAGGTGTCCTTGTCGCAACATATTTACGACCTCCTGCCTTAATTTTGTGCCCTCGTTCTTGATGGAACTAGCAGAGGGCGTCGTATTTTCTAGTACTGGGATCTAACCTCATCTTCTATGGCCACTTTACTTTCGGTCCGAGTTTCTCCAAAGCATAAATTATTTTTGCAGGCGACACACAAAAATTGTGAGCTGATAGTAAATGGGGCATACCTCTTTCGTTCCGGTGAGTCCCTGTTTTTGGTTTAGATGGGCCTTCTTCGTAGCGGGCGGAGGGTGTGACGGCCGCTCTGACGTACAGTTAGTGTCGTTCCCTATTAGATCGCGGGGCTGCAAGATCTCTTATGGTATTATTTCTTCGATCTTTTCTAGATTCGGCCTGTACCGAGGTCAATCGATGAGCTGGTCCATTGAGGTCATCCTCATCTGCTCGGATCTCGGCATAATATGCGTTATGTATTTCATCCCACGTGGTTGGAGAGTACTTCATCAGTCGGCTTAATAACTTTCTGGTAGCCCTCGAGCCATCCCTGCTCAGCCCGTTCTGAAAGGCTACGACCGCCATCCCTTCCGACACGTCCGGTAGGGTCATCCTTACTCGGTTTAATCGGGCGAGGAAGTCCTTCAATCCCTCTCCCGGAGACTGCTTAGTAGCAAATATGTCGTTCACTCTCGCTTCGGCCTTCTTGGCCCCAGCATGGGCCGTTACGAACTTGTCGGCCATCTCTTCGAAAGTTTTTATAGAATGCGCAGGTAGTTGTGAATACCATGTTAACGCTCCTCTTGTGAGGGTTTCACCGAATTTTTTCAACAAAATGGAAGATATTTGTTCTTTGGCGAGGTCATTGCCTTTCACGGCGGTGACGTAGTGAGTTACATGATCTGCAGGGTCGGTCGTGCCATCATATATCCTGAGGTAGGACGGCATTTTAAAGGTTTTTGGTATGGCATGTGGGGCGGCATCATCACTATACGGCTGCTCGACAAATCTGCCGGCATCCCTCTTCGGCAAGAGCTTAGGGGCACCCGATATTTTGTCAACCCTTTCTTGGTGTTATTTCATTTGGTCCCGGATTGCTTTGTTCTCATTCTTCAGTTCCTCCATCCTTTTCAGAATGTCTGGGAGAATGTTGTCACTTGCACTGTTAATGACATTGTGAATAATACCTGTTGTTGGATGAGGAGGGAGTTGGTTGTGCTTCTCGTCTACTGGTCGTATAACGCCAGTCCTTGCGTTTTTTGTAGTCGTGTCCCGAGCGGGCTTGCGAAGGACGCTGGTTAGCATGTCAGTTAGCCATGTCTCAAGGAGCTTTTTTATAGCTGGGAGCATCTCCTAGGCCACGGATGTGGAGGCTTCCTCATCAAGAGATTTTGTGATGTTGTAGTAAGGAGGAGGTGACCCATCTCATCTAGGGGAGGCATTGGGTGTTGCGTATTCGTCTGCTGTTTCACAGCTTTCATTGATGACGTTCATGAGGTTGGTTGGGAGGTCACTTATTATTCTCGTCCTTTCTTCTTTGTTACTTACCATATTGGGATTTGTGTACACAAAGAAAGTAGATCTTGTCCTTGCTCTTTTTTTTTTTTACATTAGTGATCCGTGTTATTTGTAGATCTAGAAGAAACTAAAAATTTAACTAGAAAATCCCCACAGACGGTGCCAAATTGTTTGACCCAAAAACGAAAATCTCAATTCAAATAATTAATTATAATAAAACATAGGTTAATCTTAGTTAAGAATAACTTCCTCAAATCTTGATATCAAAGAGGTAGTTGAAAAGCATTTATGAAGATTATAATAATTCCTTGCAATGGATGCCTTATAACTACCAAGAAAAGTAACAATATGTAAGATATTCAATAAACGTAAATTTGGTGGCAGTCACGTAATTAAGGGAAATAATTTAAGCAACAAAAAGTGGAACAAAGGAAACTTCCACCTGACAATGATTGGATGACATATCCTCAAACAGTCGAGGATTCCTCGGATTTGGCCAGAATCTTAATGAAAAGTAAAGTCTTGTATTGAGTGAAAAATAATTCTTTTTCAAAGTGTTGTTCTTACAAGAATGAATTTCACGTGCCTTTCCTCTCTCTCTCTTCCTTCTATTTATATGGGATCCTTTCCCGAAAAATCCTAATTGTACAAATGTAAGGAATATTCACTAGAATATTCCCTTCCTGATTCCATTTTAAAAACTAGCAGCTACAGCTCAATCGTCAGTATTCGACCATGACCCTCCTCGACTCTTTGACCATGATCCTCGTTGATGAGTTAACCGTGACTCTCCTCGACTTCTCGGCCTTGGTCCTCATTGGTATTTTGACCACGACTTTCTTAGACTCCTCGACCTCGGGTAATGTGACTTCATGACCGTCATTGAATGATGATTTGCGGATCCTTCTCGCAGTGTTATTTTGACATGAATATCCTAAAGGAAGATTTAACCTTAATTAAATGTCTTAAGTTCGAACTTTAAGAACGTAAAAAAAATTATCTTAGGAAACACTTCTTTTTTAGAGGTTATGCAATGCAAATTTGGATTAATCGTGGTTCAAAACGAGTACGGAATATCGAATGAGAAATAAAAAAGTATAGTGCTTTGATAGTACATATTGTAAAGATCATACATTCATACTACTTATTCAAATCATGTTATTCTTGTATGGGTCAAAATCTGCCCTAGAATATTAAGATAAAGAAAGATTCTCGAGCCGTCGTTAGTCGAGGTGGACCAGGAAGTAATGAGACTCATAGCCGAAGAGACTACGAGAGCCATGGACGAGATGTTGATAATGGTAGAGGACGAGCACCGTTGATGAAGCTGTAACGACTAGTTTTCGAAATAGGATATTAAAGGAAATATTCTAGTAGATATTCTCTGCACTTGTACTATTAGGGTTTACTAGAAATATGCCTCATATAAATAGAAAAAGAGACAATGATATGAGGCATGTGATATTCATTTGTAAGAACAGACTTTAGCAAAAGATTCTCTCTCTCTCTTACTAAGATACAAACACTACCTTTTCATCAAGATTCTAGTCTATATTATTCCATACTTTTCCATCAGATCCGAGGATAATTCGAACATTCAAGAATTTGTCTTCCACTCATCATTGTCAGAAGGAACAACCATCTAGTTCATCCTTTATTGGGTGAATCACTCCTCCTATTTACTTAAATGCCATTTATTGTTATTCATTGTTATTAAATGCTACATTATTGCTCATACTTTTTGGAATAGTTATTGCATACTGTAATTATTTTTCTACCAAATCTATTCAACGCTAATCACACTTTCGGAAGTCACATCTAGAAATATTATTATTAACTAGGTTTAATCCATTATCACGTAAATTTAATATTTGAACCAAGAGTTATATTTTTTGGTCAAATAATTTGGCGCCGTCTGTGGGGATTTACTAGTTAAAGCTTTTAGTTTCTTCTAGATCTGCAACTATCACAAGTCACTAACATAAAAAAACAAAACAAGCAAAAACGAGATCTCCTTTCTTTGTGTGTACAAATCTCAACATGGTAGGTAACCGAGAAGAAAGGACGAGAATAATAAGTGACCTCCCAACCAACCTCATGAACTTCATCAACGAAAGCTATGAAACGGCAGATGAAGGCGCGATGCCCAATGCCTCCCCTAGGCGAGATGGGCCCCTGCCCCCTTACTGCAGCATCACAAATTGGTAAGGGAGCCTCCACATCTGTGAGGGAAGAGACACCCCCAGTTGTAAAAACGCTCCTCGAAGCGTGGCTAACTGACACGCTAACCAGCATCCTCAACAAGCCCACTTGGGACACGACTACATGAAACACAAAGACTTGCACCATACAACCAGCAGACGAGCAGTGCAACCAACTCCCTCCTCCTCCAACGACAGATAATACTCACAATGTCATTAATAGTGAAGGTGACAACACCCTTGCACCCATTCTAATAAGGACGGAGGAAATGGAGAATGATAAAAAGGCACTCTGAGATCAAATGAAAGAGCACCAGAAAAGGTTCGATAAAATACCGGGCGCCCCCAAGCTATTGCCGAAGAGGGACGACGGCCAGTTCGTCGAATAGACGTACTGTGATGATGTAGCCCCGCATGCTACACTAAAAACCTTTAAAATGCTTCCCTACCTCAGGATATATGATGGTACAACCGACCCCAAAGAACATATGACTCATTACGTCACCGCCATAAAAGGCAGCAACCTCGCCAAGGAACAAATGTCTTCCATTTTGCTGAAGAAGTTCGGCCGAACCCTCACAGGAAAGGCATTAACCTGGTATTCGCAGCTACCAGCACGCTCCGTTGAACCTTTGAAGAAATGGCTGACAAGTTCGTAACGGCCCACGCAGGAGCCAAAAAGGCCGAGGCAAGAGTGAACGACATATTTACTGTCAAACAATCTCTGGGAGTGGGACTGAGGGACTTCCTCGTCCGGTTAAACCGAGTAACGATGACTTTGTCAAACGTGTGCGAAGGAATGACGGTCGCAGCTTTTCAGAACGGGCTGAGCAGGGATGATTCAAGAGCAATGAGGAAACTATTAAGTCGGTTGATGAAGTACCCCCCCCCCC